>WAAB01008595.1:246639-297855 GCA_013389865.1 Piaya cayana
ATGGTAGAAGCTAGGCCAAAAAAATTTTTCTAAAATAAAATCTTTGCAGAAAAAAAAAAAAATCCTTCATAGTTCTATCTGAGCAAGTCCAATAGCTGATGGCCCCATTCAGCTACCAGCATCTATTCTCACACCTTGATGCATCCTTTGCCTCAGTAGGTTTTAGTATCAAACTAATAACAGCCCCTTTAAAAGACGAAACACTTGAAACTATTTAGCTCATTTGCTAGCTTATTACAATGCTGTAATCAGTTTCTCAATCTTATTAGGTAGGTATAATTGACCTTTTAAATCTTATCTTCCTGTAAGAAATTACTCCTCCTTCCTGTATGAAATTACTCCTGAGAGGCTGGAGCATTATAACTGAAAAAAAAAAAATCTCTTTCAATTATTTTTTTTAATATGGAATTGCAAACAATGTAATAAAAGACATACACAAATTCCTACAAATTTCTTCTCCTAAAGTTCTGCAATAGTATCAATCATCAAACACTGTTGCAGAGAACAGAATTCTCTGTGGTGAACCATTAAATCTCAATTACCAGGGCTGAAGGCATATCCAAAATGCCAGATGGCACTCTTCACAAATATCCTTTTAATATCCTGCATTAAGATAGCCACACATCTAAACAAGTCAAAACACTGGAGGTTACAGCATTTAGTCCAAATACACATAACTAGAACTTTGTCTTTATACTGATGATTATGTTAATCTACAAAATGCCCCACTTCTTTCAGTCAAATGATATCACAAGTTTACCTATGAATAAAAAACTACTCAGCAAGATAGGAGAAATAAACGTGTTGACACGATGATATCTGAAGCTCCATATTTTCTTAACACTGGATAAACAAAGTAAAGAATAAGACTTTTTTTAAAAAAGAAATGTAATAGCAGTATGAGACAACTGTGAGTAATCTCTTTCCTATGAAACATTCCTATGAAACTATTTCCCTGAACAACTAAGGGTAGATAAAAGTTCTTGTAACAGAACAGGAAGACAACTGCTTCTTTAACCCCCTGATGATAAATTATTTTGTAGCTATGGGGAGAGATTTGCCATGAAAGTGCAAAACAGATCTTTCCTCCTCGATATTATACAAAGCTACAGCACTGCAGTTTCAGTGATCAAAATTTGGCACACCCCTTGGCAACAAGGAGGTTTTTACCTTATAAAAAATACCTAATTCTGAACTGTCTATTTCAGTTGGCAAAAAAACCTCACCCAACATCAAAACATTATCTGTTTTTCAGTTTAATTTTTTTAGCAATACACATAGAAAAAAATAAGTTAAAAAAACCCAAACTGACCAAAACAAACCACCCACCTGCCTCCATGTAGCTATAACAGCAGCCACCAAAAACCACAAAAAAAGGAAAAAACCCCACTTATTTAAAAAAAAGTTCTTATGTTAAATAAAACATTTTGAAACCATCAAAATTACACAACGAAAATGATTATTTATTGTACTTCTGTCACTATTTTCTCAATTTTGTATACAAATCTGTACTTTTTGAAAGCACTTTCAGTGAAATCACTCAACTGACTTCTACACAACACTAGGAATAGAGTCTATAATCTGGTTTTAGATTATTGGAGCCCAAAAAGCATTCCCACTTCTAGCAGTTACAGATGCAATTAGTTTTTTACCATAATTCATGTATAAGCTTTATTATCACCACCCACACCCAGATCACATCTTACATTTACTCACATTATGTATTCATTATGTCTGTGTTCAGAATGTATCGGTATAGCCTTTTTGATTGGATACTTATTTCTCCTTGAATAAAAATGTTTCAAGATGGAAGTGAGAGGGAGAATCAGAACAACTTTAGTGTTCCCAAGAGCACCAACCACAGCAAAACGCCTAGACAGCTGCACTCATCCCAGTAACCTGCAAAGCACAGAAAGTGGAAAGATAACAAGTCCCTCCTGGTTTTTTCGCTCTGGCTATGGCCTTTCTCTTAAGATGACAAAAAAAAATGTTGTTTATGACAGCAAAATCCACAAGATCACCACTTGCATAATAAATGTCAGTTGAGACTAAATAATAAAGCAATTTACAAGCCTGAAGGGTGGAGAGCTTTTCTTCACCCTTCCATAGGAAAAATCAGAGGTCTATGAAGTGTCATTGGATACAGTGGGATGGAATAGTGACTATAATTTCCTGCATTATACAAATATGGTGAAGTGACAGGGCCTGATCAACAGGCCTAAAATGATGTGGGTGACCCATGGATGATTCTTATTGCATTGCTCTGTGTACTGTTTGATCTGTAACTTCTCACGCTGCTTTTATCAAGTGAAGTGTGCTGTGATACTCTTAAATACACAGTGTGAGAAAATGTATCATGGTCAGCATTATCAATGGAATTGGGCTGCGCCACCTAATTTGTAGCTTCTCTAGCACACATAGGACAAGAAGATCATCAACACCCTGTCTGAACAAACAGCATGAGTGCTGTGTAAAGAGAAGAGCTGTGCAGGAGTGCTGCACCTCAGCAGCTCCTTAGTTTAAAAATAAGAGATACCCTGCTGCTTCCTTATCTGCTCTCCTGGCACCCTGGTCATGCTCCAGCAGCGGGGACAGTGAGCAACTGGGGCCAGAAATTCCACATTTTTAGAACAATGTAAGTTGTTTATTCAACCACATAAATGCTGGACCTTTTTACCACAATCTTTGGAGGTCCCACCTATGAGTGGACACACTGCATAGGACCCCCAGTTGTGGCTCTCCAGATCTTCACTGCAACAGGGGCTCCTGTAGTGACTGTGGATCTTGATGATGATAATTGGACAATTTGTGATGTATCTTTCTTAATTGTTATACTTACTATCTTCTAGTAATGATTAGATGCATTGCCTTTAAAGCTGTTAGTGTTAACTTGTTGTTGATCTCTACTAATAATTTCTTGTTGCAATAAGTAAAATTTGATTTCACAGAGTATTCAAGAGCTTGGGCTTTTATGCTGATCATACTTTGTGCTTAGCTTCCTAAGGTAAAACACACTGTAAGAGAACAACTTACTGCAGAAATCATCATTAAACTGTTTCATTACTAATATACTTCTTCCGTCCTCTCTCTGATAATTTAATTAAATAATACACATTGCAGCAAGGACAGGAAGAAGCTATAAGCTAAGAAATCTCTGTCCTAAAGAGCATGTTATACTAAATACTCATGCCTTCCTTGGTATTGTACAGAGTATATAGACAGAAAGAAAGGAAACTATGACTCATATTTTCCACTTAATTTATACAAAGGCTTCCATTAACATACCAATAAGCAAATGCCTGCAGCAAGGAGAGCATAACCTCTTCACTAGTAAATGTAAACTATATGTCCACATGCCCACACATCAAAAGGGTCTGACTACTCCCAGTGTAATTAGAAACTCAAACAGTTTGATATCTAAACCCAAGATGCATACATAATCTTAGGACTATATTCTATCCTTGGAAGGATACTCATGGGTCGCATGTATTTCCACATTCCACTGAAGCGCTGCAGTAAAGCAGATTTTGATAGTGGTTTGCATACTTCAGTAGTGTTTGGCTGTAGCATATTGTAATGAAAACATCTTTTCTATTAAGCCTCGCTGCAGAGCCCCAGACAGTGACAAATTCAAATTCACCCTCTTTTATGCCTGCTCTTAGAGAGTCCATCTAACTGCTGATGAACAAATGGATTATTATCAAACCATTGCTGTCAATTTATGAAATGATACTTCATCTGTCTTTCAGGAAGAAATGATTTCCTCAACATTTCTAAGCTTTCACTACGTCATAAAAGCATCCTTTTCTCACAAATACTATTGCATACCTGGGAAGATGTTCAACACCCTTCACACCATAAGTCTATGTACAGCAGAGTCTATGTACTCTCAATTCTAATGACAATATGCTGGCATAACACCAAATAAAACTAGTGTACTTCACTCTTCATCTTCAGTGCTAGACTTACCAAAGAATAATCAAAATTACCTCAACAGAAAAGACAGGGGAGAAAAGAAAGGGAAAGGGATGAAGCAAGGTCACAGCTGTAACTCAGTGTGCCACATAAAGATTCCAGCTTTGCTATCTGCAGCATGAGAAGCAGGCAGGTGAGCATGATGTGGTCCTACATGCCCTGCAGGCCAGTACATACAGCCAGTCAGACCATGGTAGCACTGTGGCTCCATTTCCTTACATGAACATACAATCCCATTAAGACGACATGAGTGGAAGCTTCCACTGCACCTCTCTACAGAAGGTCTAGTGCCTTTTCCCTCCTTTGGTGACAGGAGCAGAACAGTATTCATGGTTTGAATAAGGGGCTAATCCCATGGCAGTACACTACCTAACTCCCTGATCTCTTGGACACAATATCTGGAAAAGCCTTAAGTAATTCTACAGAGAATAAAGTTCTGGACAAAGACCCATATGACCATTCACTATGTATTCTTACGTCCCTCCAGGGATGCTAAGTATTTTATATTCGTTAAGAACACATGAGAACAGCTTCCACACCAAAGCATGTAGACTTTGCCTGGTGTCTATTGGAAATTAAAATCTGAATAAAATTTTCCAAGTATTCTTACTCAATGTTACTATACTTAGTTGGCTCCACAGATCGTATTATTTAAAAATAAAAATTAAAGCAATATTCAGGAACAGTGCATTGGCAGTTGGCAGTAACAAATCAAAGCACAGTGGAAAACAGATGGTTCACTATTTCTTCTTCATGTTGCCGAAGTATTGAATCTTTAGAGTAAGCATTATTTCTTCAACTACTACTATTATTTTGGCATGCCGTAGTCCAAGGACATCACCCTTGAGCTGCATATTGAAAAAAAAATAGTTGCATCCCTTCTATTCTTAGAGTAAAAAAGCTACCAATATGATTAACATAACTGCCAAAATAAAAAGGTTCTTAGATCAAAAAACTTCTTCAACTAAGCCACCTTTACCAAAAGCTAGTAGGGCTTGTGAACTATTCTTATTCCTTCATTTTCTATTTCAAAATTCCTCTTTTCTTCTAGAAAAGATATTTATGTAAGGGATTATCGTTTTCCATTTGCATATGCACAATAGGGTATTTTTCCAAGGGTTTCATATATACTTGTTTATCATTGAGCAGTGAAAGAAAATAATTTTATGTGAAACAGCAGTAGTTTTCAAGATTTAGTGCAAATCCAGAGCTTCAGTTGTTTCATAAAGGACTCCTATAAAAGCTTTCATTTCAAATGCACTTCATGTAGCACATTTTCAGAACTACAGCAAGAGTAAGAAATCCTTGTGCAAATCAGTCATATTATTCTCTCTGTTACTACTGGTCAGAACAAATAGTTCAATGATTACTATTCAGACTCTAATTAGGATAAAGCAAGTTCTCTCCTGCTGAGAAAAAGAAAAAATGGGATAAAAAGATGACCATAATTGCTGAGAAAAGCTTAAGAACAGTTGTCAATGGAAACAGTTTTCCTTTTCTGTAAGTTATATCCAAAGGGTTCGTAAATTTAAGTTTTCCTTGCTTATTCCTGCATGGTGAGAAGGAAGAGAAACCAGAGAGCTATCCATTAGATGAAAGACTTTGATGTATCTGCATGACAAATGAACACACCAATAAAAATCTACTCCTATAAACTTTATAATCTGTTTAACATGTATCTTATCCTCAGTGGAAGGCAGCACAGTCCTTCAGGATGTAACACTATAATGGAAACCTCTGTCAGAAGAAAAGTGGTACATAAGAGAAGATCAGAAAAAAAAGTGTTCATACCCAGTTTGTATTTTACTGAACCTCTACTGTCACATAAAATTCAAAATGTTTTCAGGGAAAAGGTGGTTTGCAGGACTTTTAAAATTATTTTGACAGCATGTTTTCTTCAGACATACTATTCAGGAGCTGTTCACTGACATTATGCCGTTCCATTACAACAATTAGTTTAGCTTGCCCAGCAGAAGATTTTTTTAACTTTTATTTTCCTGTTTCTGCAAATTTGGCTGTGTTTGAAAGGTACTGTTGTGTCTCTCACTCANGATCGTATTATTTAAAAATAAAAATTAAAGCAATATTCAGGAACAGTGCATTGGCAGTTGGCAGTAACAAATCAAAGCACAATGGAAAACAGATGGTCCACTATTTCTTCTTCATGTTGCCAAAGTACCGAATCTTTAGAGTAAGCATTATCACTTCAACTACTACTACTATTTTGGCATGCAGTAGTCCAAGGACATCACCCTTCAGCTGCATATTGAAAAAAAAAAAAAAAAAAATTGANAGTTTTCAAGATTTAGTGCAAATCCAGAGCTTCAGTTGTTTCATAAAGGACTCCTATAAAAGCTTTCATTTCAAATGCACTTCATGTAGCACATTTTCAGAACTACAGCAAGAGTAAGAAATCCTTGTGCAAATCAGTCATATTATTCTCTCTGTTACTACTGGTCAGAACAAATAGTTCAATGATTACTATTCAGACTCTAATTAGGATAAAGCAAGTTCTCTCCTGCTGAGAAAAAGAAAAAATGGGATAAAAAGATGACCATAATTGCTGAGAAAAGCTTAAGTACAGTTGTCAATGGAAACAGTTTTCCTTTTCTGTAAGTTATATCCAAAGGGTTCGTAAATTTAAGTTTTCCTTGCTTATTCCTGCATGGTGAGAAGGAAGAGAAACCAGAGAGCTATCCATTAGATGAAAGACTTTGATGTATCTGCATGACAAATGAACACACCAATAAAAATCTACTCCTATAAACTTTATAATCTGTTTAACATGTATCTTATCCTCAGTGGAAGGCAGCACAGTCCTTCAGGATGTAACACTATAATGGAAACCTCTGTCAGAAGAAAAGTGGTACATAAGAGAAGATCAGAAAAAAAAGTGTTCATACCCAGTTTGTATTTTACTGAACCTCTACTGTCACATAAAATTCAAAATGTTTTCAGGGAAAAGGTGGTTTGCAGGACTTTTAAAATTATTTTGACAGCATGTTTTCTTCAGACATACTATTCAGGAGCTGTTCACTGACATTATGCCGTTCCATTACAACAATTAGTTTAGCTTGCCCAGCAGAAGATTTTTTTAACTTTTATTTTCCTGTTTCTGCAAATTTGGCTGTGTTTGAAAGGTACTGTTGTGTCTCTCACTCACATACAAATTAATTTGAGGTGGGTCAGGGATGGGGCCAGACACTCTTTGGCCACCTTAGTCTTTTACTTCAAAAATCTAAGCTAGCACACCTCAAAAATCAAGATGTCAAATCTTCTTGAGGAAAAACTCAGCTCATCATCCAAACTGAATTGCAAATAAAGCCAACCCAACAGCTTCAGTCACTAGTTACACCTCTGAACTCCTCAGCAGTTCTCCCCACGCCTATTACCATTCCAAGGCAACATGCCCCAAATGATAAAAGCTAGCACTATAATAAACACAAACATTTATGCTTTTCTGCTGAGACAGACCAACTCCTCCTGAAGAAAGACTCACATATTTTCAAGTCTAAATCATTCCTAGTCTAGCAAAATTAAACCCAAAGTTATTCCAGCTCAAAAAATGCACACAAAAGACATACACATGCTTTTTCAAAAGGCTGTAGGAAATACCACCTTCAGATTCATCTAGACCTTCTCTATCCACATGCAATTTGGTTCCGTCCAAAACACACTTCTAAAAACAGCCATCCCTCTCTTTTGAAAACCCTGAGGGAGGTCACAGCCTGGTCCCAGGTGCAGGAATGCACCCCCAGCTCCACACCATACTGCTTACAGCCAGTTCTCTGACACGCTCAATCAGCAATCATGCACTTCAGCCTCTTCGCAATGGGTCATTCACAGCATCTGTGACACCAGTGTTTCCCCAGCTCACTCTGAGGGAATAAAAACACAGAACCAAATGAATAATTCTCCAATCCTTTATAGGGATAAATGGTGTAAATTACCAATTTGTTATGCTTTCAGCTAATCAACACAGAATAAAGCCCTGCTTCATCAAAATGTCAGTGTTATACTTAGCCACATCTCATTTGATTCCCTAAGAGAGTATTGAAGTCTTCAGGAAAGAGATGCTGGAAAAGGTAGTCATCTTACAGTTCAGAAACTCAGTCTGACACACAAGAGATTTACTACACTCATAAATAATAATAAAAAAATCATAACTTCCATTCTAATTAAGGTGATGCATGTATCAAATTTATTGATACACTTGACACTTGTTTTCCCTGCCACTATCTACATAAGCAAAATAGTTTCTTTCACTCCAGTTGTTCATGGAAAAAAGGGACATTCCATCATAACACAAACAAATCATTCAATAAAGATGATGACAGAATGAACAAGGGGGAAAAGCAGATGAACACGTGGCTCAGCTTTTTGCTTTATAAACATAGAGACAAGAGCCCCATACCTCAATCTGGCACTATAATTGAATCTGAACAAATCAATAAATTTAGCTTTATCTTTTTCAGTTTCACACTCCAACAGCTTCATGTTGGACACTCTTGTGACCTAATATTGTGCACCTACTGTAACTGTTAAATTTTCTCCTTCTCCAACAAATTAGAAGCACATAAATATTTCACATACATATTCCACTTTTGGCTTTATTTACATATATCTCCTTTTAAAGCCAGGCCACTGCATGTTAGTACCAGCAAAAATGTAAATCTTCAGACAATAAGGTATGCTGATACATAACATTTAATACGCAGCTGACTAACACCATAAGTGTTAGCCCCAATGTCATTACCACCTCTGCCCACACTGAGAATACTGAGCATATCAACTACTGTAAAATCACAGTGCTATGACTATAACTGTTCCTCAGAAGGCTGCCTGTGGGACTTACTAGTATTATAATGGCATCTAGAAAATTAGCATGCTACTGGTTTTATAAAGTAGTGGGTATTGCAGAAGTATTGTCTGTGTGCATATGTGTATTTGCACATATAAATGTTTGCATGTGTATAGATATGTATTTGCCAGCCCTGTATCAAAATTAAAGATTTAAAGAGATTATTTTAATAATGTCTGAACATTTTAAAATAGATTTGAAAGGACTTAACATTGCCTTAATGCCAGGAGAAACTTCTTATTCTCAAATTTCAGCACAGGTTGGATGTTCAAAAGAGCCTGTGGGTCTAATGTACATGGTAGAGATACAGGAGCTAGCTCTAAGTGAACCCATGGCAGGTGGAAGACTCAATATAGCCCTGTTGGCATGGAGCTCTGTACTTTTCAGACGTGTAAATTATCATGCATGGATTATCATGCTCCATATTGAAGCTGCTGAACTGCCTTTGCCATTGACTACAATGAGTTTCTCAAAGCTGAGGACAATTTCAGTGTGAATAGAATCAGATCAATGCTGAAGCTTCTGAATATCTAATATCAGCCATCTGGAAACATCTTTTGCTGTTGCTGAACTTGCATGTCTACTTGCAGAATTACTACTTAGAAACTACAAAGCCCTTTCAATTAGGAATGAGAACTTATCATTGTGGGGATTAGCCTTATATCACAGTTTGCCTTAAATATGACAAAGGCTTCAGCTATCTCCCAAGCATGATTATTAGCAGGGTTCCTCTTAGACTCTACTTGCTTAGATCATGTACAGAACTCACATTCTCTCCAGCACTATGGAGTTAGCTGAATCACTTTGTTGTTATTACTCAACAGGGAGAGTACCTCAACTATTATGGCATGGCTTTAGCTCTCAGTTACTAAGTAAAAATGGATTAATCAACAACTGCATACAATTTTTTTCATGAGAAAAATCTGGATCACTATGAAACACCAAATGTTCTATTCACGTCTTCAGGAAGCACAAGGGCCAGTGTTATGATGGTGGAACATTATCATTGACAGCCGAGTTTGAAGAGGCCTCCATGGTAGTGGTTACTAATTATGCAATGAGAAGCAACTGCTGATGCTGTGGCCGAAGCAACTCTAACTTGTACATATAGTAAAATAACACTTGTACTTCATATAACATTAATTAGATCATTACTGAAATTAAGTGGTCAGTACAAGTATCAGTTTTAAAATGTGATTGTGACAGTTTGGAATGGTTCACAGAACAGCTAAATGGTATTACTCAGCGCTTGGAAATCTGCCTTAGAGTGAAAAGCTTAAGTAATTAATCTATTTATTTTATCAAAGACAAGGTTAAGATGTTACCTGATTATGGTTTATAAGTAGCTGCACATGAACAGGCTCCTCAGATTAGACAGCCATTTACTCTAGCAGAGAAGTGCATGGCTAGATCCAAGAGCTGGGAACAAGGTGAAGGTGTAAATTTTTAAGTGAGGTGAATTAACCATTATGATGACCCTTGGAAGGGTAAGACGTTTTTTGTTGTTGGTGTACAGTACTACCACAATACTTATTTGCCTGATGAAATTATATGACCTATTATTAGAAGAAAAGCACCATCCTTTCCACCTAAGGATAAACACTACCTTCTCATTATGGTGGCATTTTCACTTCAGGCTGCAAATTGATCAACGTAAGTTACTGGGCAATTACACACCAGTAAGGAGTTGTAAAAGAAGGCAGCTACATTATCTCATCTATATTCTACCTAAAATCAATTCCACTTTGAAGTACTGACACACAGATGTCCTGCTTGCACATGCAGATACACACACACACAAAACCAAAAAAACCCTCAACAAAACAAAATTTTTGTTTCCAGTCTGGAAACATTTTTATAATAAACTTTGTTCTCTATGAAACTCTCTGGTCTAAAGAACAATGTAATAGAAATATGAAGAGCAAGATCCCTAACAAAGGCTCTGGGGCATTTTCTTTCCTTTCTTTTGGCAGTATATATTTAACTCAAAGATCACAAGGTAACAAAAAGCAGCATATTTCAGGATGCTGCATATTATGGTTTCTCTGTATGCATTCATTAGAATAGCAGCATGAAAAACGATTCCACTCTTGAACTCTTCAGCATCACTAAGATCTGCCTTGACAAAATAGTCTCTCTTTCACTGAACTCCCATTACCTACTCAGAACAACTGCCAAAGAGGATATCAGAAGGCAATGAATAGCATAATGCATTATAAAATAAATTACATGTAATTGCTTTTGAACTGATTCTTATGCTAAAAATACAATAAGGAGTCTGAAGAAATGCTGTAAACATATTCTGAAACACGATATCCTGCTTGGCGTTGTTAAACTCCTTAGGGTACATGACTTTTTGTTATTTATACAGAACACTATAAAAATGGTCATACTGCACTGAACTAGCATTCTTAATCGTGTTTGGAAAAAATATCATTTTTATACTTCTGTATGGTATTCAATATTTCCTTTACTTTTTTTTTAATTTGCAAAACAATGACTATTCAAGAGAACATTAGATTTAAACCGAAAAGTTAAATTTTAGTTGTGTTGAGAAGTCACTGTAAAACCTCAAAGGCAATGAAGAAAATCAACTGGAAGTCCTGGGGCAACAAAATGATGGGGCAAAAATGCTGTGTTCCTCAGGGATACAAGAATTTAATCCAGGGAATAACTGACACAATGTAAATCTCTTCAAGAGTAAGAAATCCTAAAAGATAGTGAGAAAGCATAAGAGAACATTTAATTATGATTTTGTTTACAGATACCCGCAATACAGAATTGAGTTGGGACCTTCAGGACTGAGAACAATTAAGGGGCTATCAAATTGTATGGTATTTACTCCTTAGCTAATTACAGTTCATAAGAAAAACACAATGAGCAGGAGGAATTTGATGTTCATGAAGCACTAGGCAATGTCAGTGACACAGAGGTCAACCAAAGCTGATGAGATCTTACATGGTGAAAGCACCAGGAGGCATTCTACATCTATTACATGTTGTCTACACAGGTGGAATGCGCTTGTAATTAAACCCTTTGAAAGGTTATACCATGTTGGGTTTGGGTTTTGTTTTGTTCTTGGCTCCTTCAACTCCTGATAGTATAACTCTGCTTCAGGTTCTTTACTGTCTCAGTTGCACATGCCTCCAGGAAATATAGATAAGCCGTTGACAGTATATTCCCCAATATTATTTATGATTCTTGAAGTATTTTTCTCCTCTTTTCACAGACATACAATAATCTCAAAAAATATGTATAAAAGAGGTGGTTCAATGGGGTTTTCTTGTCTCTCAAGATGAAAATATTCTCTTTTTTTCCTCCTTCTATTTACCAAACTATCTGACCAAGCCACAAAACCTTTGTTGGACTTATTTAAAACTTTATTCCTGATACTGATTTCTTGGAATGTGCTTAGTATATCTTTCCCTATAATATATATACTCAAGAGTGCAACAGCCATAGGAAGTAAACTTTAGCAACATTAGAATTACCAAGAAAATTTGATTTTTTTATCATGTGTGGATGTATTCACGTGTCACTACTAGACATATAAACTTAATGAAAAGGTATGACAAAACGAAAGGGGCATTTACTCTCAGTAACACAAAAAAAAAGATACAACAAAATATAATAACTAAACCAAAATTAATTAAAAATAAATATAATAACAATAGAATATAAAGGTACAATAATACTATATGCATAACAAAACCCCCAAAATACAAAAAGTAAAAGCAAAAAAATAACAACTCAACATGCAGTAGCGGTGTTGACAATCTTTATGCAAACCTATCTCCACCAGCAGTTTAAGGCAGATGACTGAGTAACAGAAGTACACTTGTACATGTGCCTCTTGCTGACCCTACGGTGGTGGGAACAGAAGCCTCTAGAGAAGGGAGAAATTAGCCAGCTCAAAGTAATAGTTTCAATTAATGTGTCTGTATGTGCCAGAGATATCCCTTGTTATCATCCAAGGGAGCATCAGTCCTACAAAAGCACCAGTGAGACAGAAATTTCATCATTATTTTCAGTAAGATTTAGCATTAACTTCACAACAATATCTGAAAATGGTCTAAAATCCTGAAATGCATGTTATTTTACTTCCAGTTCCCCAAGATTTAAAAACAAACAAAACAAAGGGAGTGAATTTGAGCATACAGTAAGTACTCCTGAAGTTGTCTGAAGCACAGGTCTTGCCACAATAAAGTTCATAGCACATTTGCCCTTCTGACTTCATTCACCCTAAAGAAGGAACTGTTTCACTGCATTCCCTTTATTACACTATTTCAGTTTCTCTGCTGTTCTCATCAAGCTATTTACCAGCTTGTGACTACATTAGCAATACCCAGAACATAAGCCACAAAACGTGTATGGCTCTGCTATGTTCTTTCCTTTGCACCTTCTCTGCCTGCCAGAAGCATGCTGCAGTTCACGCAGTTGGATTTTATGGAGGATGATTCAGTATCATCAAAGGTGCATTAATAAATATCCTCTCAGCTTCAAAATCGTGGTGTGCCTCACTCAATAAATTACAAGTGACAGGTCTTTTCCTCTGCTAGCAGGTCTGCCATGTGAAACAGTGTGCTATTGCTCCACTGCCTCCATGAAACAGAGTTTAACTTTATAATGTTTGACTTGTTGCTACTTTTGGAGATGCAGCAGAATTACTGATAGTATGATTAAACATCTTCATTTATTATAGTCACAGGAAAAGGATGTGTAAATGAATGAAGCATACTAACTTCTTTATGAACCTTTCAACAAGAGCATCATAATGACAGGTGATTTGCTTACTGCATTTTGCAGTCAGATCTCAGATGTATGTGAAAAAGACATGAAATCTTCTATCAGGATGACAATGATCTAACTGCTTCTCCTTTGTTCCAGCAGAGACATGAAGTAATTCCATCTCCCTCATATATTTCTTCTGAACAGAAACTGAGAACTGGTTACACAGGATCACATGTAACCAGTTACATGAGAATTAAAAATCTCAACTTTTCTATCCCTTCCAACTTCCTATTTTACCATGAAGACATATTACAATTGTGTCTTGAGTTGAAAGGAAATTACAATGGACAACACACACAATTAGTAATATAAATAATTATGTGATATTATCTGTTATTATGTGTAAAACTGTGGTTCTAGAGTGCTAAAGCTAGTGAGTTACTTCATATTCTCATCATTGGATAAATACCTTTGCATGATCTACATCTGCATTGAGCACCATGTTCCACTATAACACGTTTTCCTAATAGGTATCCAGTCATAAAAAGATGACACTTTAAAAGTAGAATCGCTTCTCTTAAAAGTGTTAAACTCTAATGTTTAATGATCTTTTTTATGCTTTATTTTTAATTTTCTGGTATTTTAATCATCACTGGATCTTATTCTTCCATTCGTGTCTACAAAATAAGCACCTAGTTCACAACATATGTTCTTCAATTAGAATTAGCATGTTTTAAACTGATCTGGCTTTAATAAGCTAAATCTTTTATACTTTAGCAAAAGTCACAAAGATGTCAGAGAACAAAGGAAAGATGTTTCAATGCATTTATTGATTGTGTGGTGTTCCAAAACCCATGAAAGTTGTCTAAAACAGTTATGCTTCAAAAGCATAGTAAAACACAACTCAAAACGACACACACATACCCGTTTTATGTAGACTACTTTCCACTGAACCAGAAAATAATGAATCAATAAAAAAAATATTTAGGAATGCTGTATCCCCGCAAAGTTGATCCAATAATATCTCTGATGGAAGAATTGTGTAGTACTTTCATGTTCTGTCTTTAAATAGCGTCATTCAGTTTAAACATGACTTCACTCCAGTAACAGAGCATATTCAAACTCAAGACTGTACTAACATTTGACAGAAAGAACTGTGAACATAAATTGAATTGTGAACTACATACACACCATCTATCAAGGTGTTCCAGACCAGCAATGTCAACTTAAACTCATCCTTAATTTATGTGCACGCATCTTAAACTTTGTAAGATCTTACCAGGATGCTTCAAGAGAAGATGCAATATTGAAGACATTTTCATCCTCTACTTTTTGGAAGAAAAAAAAAATTAACAATGGCCTATTTGTGAAGGACCCTACTGCAGGGACACTGCCGTCCTTTTTAGCTTCGATACTTGATGATCTATGACACTCCCCTGCCTATCTCCATTTAGCAAGGGCCAAAGGGGAGAATAAGATTGCCTGTATTGACCTCAAATGCTTGTAACACTTTGCAAGATTCAGTGTGCCTTAATCTCATGCTTCAGGGCTTCAGCCAGATGTTGGAGAGGTCAGGAACAAATGCTATTCTGCAGTTTTCTGTATTCACGCTGGCCTTCCCACAGACCATCAGAGACTATTCACACGTTCAAAGTAGATACGAGATGAAGCAACCCACTGTTCAAAAACTGCAATAGGAATCTTCCTTAGAGATACCTGACTGGTCAGTGACTAGTTCACATGTTCAAGTCATTACTGATCATCAGACCATTCAAATATAAAAGGATTTCCCCTGTGTTAGATGAGCAAGAGCATTTGGCTTGTTTCTTTATTACCCCCTCCAGTACAGAACAGCAGCTTTCCCTGTGGCCATTGGGATATATTTTATACAACTTGGACAATACAGAAAGCTCAGATTCATTTTTCTCTCTTGCTTACTTCTTATGGCTTGCAGTCTCCTGAGGAATAAAATATTTCCATTACACGCTCTGGGTAAAATGTAGTGATATACAGGAGGAGGTCAGCATAGGTTATGTAGACGTCCCTTCCTGGCCTTACTATGAAACTTTAATATGAACTATCATTTTTTCTAAGGGCCTAATTCTAAACAATAGTTTTGGCTACCATTGTAGAAAATTAAATACTTTACTGCTATAATCTGCTGGTGTTTCCTTCATTAGTATCATGTATTTATATAATTTTGGGAAGAGTGGCTAGAAATCTGTCTGGGAGAGAAGGACCTGGGGGCTTGGTCAACAGCTGACTGAATATGAGCCAGCAGTGTGCCCAGGTGGCCCAGAAGGCCAATGGAATGTTGGCTTGTATCAGAAATGGTGTGACCAGCAGGACAAGGGAAATGACTCTTCTCCTGTACTCAGCACTGGTGAGGCCACACCTAGAATGCTGTGTTCAGTTTTCACTACAAGACAGACACTAGGGCTCTGGAGTGAGTCCAGAGAAAAGCAATGAAGGTGGTGAAAGGGCTGGAAAACAAGTTCTACAAGGAGCAGCTGAGGGAACCGGGGCTATTTATTCTGAAGAATAGGAGGCTGAGGGGAGACCTTATCATTGCCTACAACTGCCTGAAAGGAAGATGTAGAGATATGGGTGTTGATCTCTTTACCCAAGTGATAGGTGANTACTGCTATAATCTGCTGGTGTTTCCTTCATTAGTATCATGTATTTATATAATTTTGGGAAGAGTGGCTAGAAATCTGTCTGGGAGAGAAGGACCTGGGGGCTTGGTCAACAGCTGACTGAATATGAGCCAGCAGTGTGCCCAGGTGGCCCAGAAGGCCAATGGAATGTTGGCTTGTATCAGAAATGGTGTGACCAGCAGGACAAGGGAAATGACTCTTCTCCTGTACTCAGCACTGGTGAGGCCACACCTAGAATGCTGTGTTCAGTTTTCACTACAAGACAGACACTAGGGCTCTGGAGTGAGTCCAGAGAAAAGCAATGAAGGTGGTGAAAGGGCTGGAAAACAAGTTTTACAAGGAGCAGCTGAGGGAACCGGGGCTATTTATTCTGAAGAATAGGAGGCTGAGGGGAGACCTTATCATTGCCTACAACTGCCTGAAAGGAAGATGTAGAGATATGGGTGTTGATCTCTTTACCCAAGTGATAGGTGATAGGATGAGAGAGAATGGCTTCAAGCTGCTCCAGGGGAGGTTTGGACATTAGGAAAAACTTCTTCATCAAAAGGGTGAAGAAGCACTGGAACAGCTGCCCAGGGAGGTGGGTGAGTCACCATCCCTGGGAGTATTTTAAAGATATCATTTAGTAGTGGACAGGTACAGCTGGGCTTGATGATCTCAAAGGATTTTTCCAACCTGGTGATTCTGTCATTCTATGAGATGTAAAGATGTATGTACATATGAATTTGTATATTCATTGATATACAGTGTGTTCATATGCATTAACATATAAAAGTAACTGAACAACATACCAAAAACTTTTTTTTAAATGAATTGCTTGTCTTGTTCATGTACCAGCTTAACCCTAAGGAAACACATGAAGTAAACTGCCTGTGGGTTTGTTCTGAAACAGCTCTCTGTGCTGAACAGGAGAGCAAGACTATGAATCATTCACTGGTCATCCACTCATACTGAAACAATAATAATAGACACTCTGAGAACTGTTTACAGCATCACTGCTAGAGTTCAGAAACTGCGTTTCTATTACACGCCTCTGTTTTAAGAGGTTTTTAGAAAAACGGCATTAAGTGCACTTGCTTTAGGCCAAATCTGTGGTTGAAAGGAACCAGTTCAGAAGGAAACATACTGAACAAATTAACTCTCTTCCAGTATTCTACTTAACCATTTTTAATTAATGTGAACATTGATAAGTGAAAAGTCAGCTAGTTAGGCCTGTTTATTCTTAGCATTCAACTTAAAGGGAAAGGTCAGTTACAGAAACATAAACAAGGAAATAAGCACAAGTGAAGCAGTTCTTAATAACTTAAAATTGTTATTTTTAAGTGGTTCATTCAAAGCACCATCACTGAATATTTTTTTTGCCTTTAGGTTCTGAATAAAAAATTGGTAACTCATTTGTCTACACTGTTTCCTCACTCATGAGGTAAAAACTTTTAGATTTTTATCAAGCTTGTGTGTAGCCTGCTCTACAAAAGAAAAAGTAGACAAGATTCCTAAGACAAATCTTCCAAACACAAAGCAAATGAATGAGTCATTTGCATTAAGAAAGCACAAAAAAAGGAGCATGAGAGCAGGTCACAGAATATAATCCCTGTCCATGTTCTGTGAAACCATAAACTGATTTTTTTTCTGTTTGTGCTTTAAATATCCATAAACCTATTACTAGTAGCAGGTTCAAAAAAAAAATCAAGAATCACACTGCATTCTCCTCAGATGACTGAGTTTTTATATATCCTCTGTTGGTTTGAGACTTTTTTACCCTTATATTTATGAATATATGTAACACCAAACAGTTCAAGTTTCAGGCCTTGAGCTGCAAGAGAAAATTCACGAGTTAACGGCACTTTTTACATATGTATTTCCAGGATTAGATCCTTCTCGGTGATTTTTCAGTCAACAATAACACACTATTAAGAAATTGTAAAAACAATGCACAGTAGAATTAAAATTATGTATAAAAAAACATATATTCACCTTGACAATTATTCTGAGATTGATGTTGATGTGAAGCCCTCATACCATTGCATACAACACTGTATTCTTGAGAAATATATTTACAGCCACTATGCTAAATATTACATAACAAGAAAATCCTTTTAGCCTTTGTTTGCAATCTACACTTCACTTAGACATCTTAAAATCACAAAAGCCATCCACTGAGAGAGATTTAAAAATCATTACCTTAGAATACTTGTTTAATAGAAAGTGATGGCTTAAATGCTACAATATGTTCCTGGAATATCTTCACATTAGATGGTAATTGAACAAAAAGCTCCCTGACTCTCTTCAAGGGCAAGTCCCACAAAGCTCCTCATTATCGTAATTTCCAATTTGGACGCCAAACTAAATAACAAGAAGTAATTTGCCAATTAGAACTTCCTGCTCTTTTTCCCTTTATTCCTTAAACACCATTCAGGGGCTGAACCAGTCAAACACTTTTAGCTTCAAAACTGCAACTGAAAGAATTTAATTTGTGTCTCTCCACAGTGAACCTGTCAAGAGGCAGCAGTGATGCATACCATGTCCCGACACAACAGTTGCCCTTAAACACAGAGTGTTCTCCATGTACTTGCTCTGCCTAGACTTTCTTTTTCTCATTCCCTTCATTTTGTTTCCTTTAAATTACAAACTCAGGCACTTTTTTCAAACTTTAAGACTTCTCATCAGTGATTTCTGACATATGGAAACGTCCCACAGGCAAAATATGTCTTTTGTGTTTGAGAAGCTTTTAGAAAGTAAGAGGCACTTAGTGATAAAACCAACACAAAAGAATGTCCAGAAGAAACAAGGTTCCATTCAGCTGCCGAAAGCCACAGAGCCCAGATCATTCCACAGAGATTTACAGCTTGAAAAACAAGACCATGTATGAATTCTGGTATACACCATCCTAAGAATTCAAATCCTGACCAAAAGTAATGAAATTCAGTTGCTTTTCAGAAGCTCATTTAAAATCTGTATATGCAAGGCAAAGTACATATGTAGAGATGAACATTATGGTATAGCAATGATGCTCAGTTCTAAGATTAGGATTAAAGAGTATACTACTGTCCTGTCATACAGGATTTCAGCACTTCTACAAGCCTTTCAAAATTGGATTTTTTTTGTTCTGGTTTACCTTTTTTCTTTTTCCTGACCATAAGTGGTCAGTGAGCTCATAGGCCTTCATTTCAAAGGAAACAGGAGGAGATTGGTGGAAATTGAAAATGCCTTAATGAACTTAAGCTAGAAACGCTATCATACATAGTGCTAGCTCAGGTATCACAGCAGTCTTGTAATGATGGCAGGTGGGGAGAAGGAATTCATTAGATAAGCACCATACTAACATAACTACAGCATTTATAGTAGGTAAGCAAACTGTTTGATAGTATACTGCCATGCCTTTGTGTTATACCGCATTGTACCATGCAGAAAACCCCTCAACCTCGAGAAACAATTAACATTCACATTTACTTTTGAGGCCAATAAGTATACTAGGTTGGAGATATTTCACCATACTGAGTGGCACTTCTCAGGGGTTGGTATTGGGACCACCACTGTTTAACATCTTTGTTCAAGACATGGACAGTGGGACTGAGGATACTCTCAGCAGGTTTGCCATCAACACCAAGCTGTGTAGCGTGGCTGATACTCTGGAGGGAAGGGATGCCATCCAGAGGGACCTTGACAGGCTTGAGAAGTGGGTCTGTGCTAGCTTGTTCAACAAGGCCAAGTGCAAGCTACTGCACATAGGTTGAAGCAATGCCAAGCACAAATACAGGATGACTGGAGAGAGGATTGAGAGTAGCCCTGAAGAGGAGTTAGGGGTGCTGGTAGATGAGAAGTTCAACATGAGCTGGCAATGTGTGCATGCAGCCTAGAAAACCAACCATATCCTGGGCTACATCAAAAGAAGCGTGACCAGCAGGTCAAGGGAGGTGATTCTCCCCCTCTACTCTGCTCTCATAAGACTTTACCTGGAGTACTGTGTCCAGTTCTGGAGTCCTCAATACAGGAAAAACATAAATCTGTGGGAGTGAATCCAGAGGAGGTCCACAAAGGTGATCAGAGGGCTAAAGCACCTCCCATGTTAGGAATCACAGAATCACTAGGTTGGAAAAGACCCACAAGATCATCAAGTCTAATCATTCCAATCAATCAGTAAACCATGCCCCTCAGCACTTCATCCACCCGTCTTTTAAACACCTCTGGGGATGGTGACTCAACCACCTCCCTGGGCAGCCTGTTCCAGTGCCCAGTGAACTTTTCAATGAAAATTCTTTTTCCTGATGTCAAGACTGAACCTCCCCTGACACAGCCTGTGGCCATTGCCTCTTGTCATGTCCCCTGTCACTTGGGAGAAGAGGCCAGCTCCCTCCTCTTCACAAACTCCTTTCAGGTAGTTGTAGAGAGGACAGTCTGAGAGCTGAGGTTGTTCAGCCTGGAAAAGAGAAGGCTCCAGGGAGACTTTATTTATAGCAACCTTCCAGTACTTAAAGGAGTCCTACATGAAAGACAGAGGAGGGGCTCTTTACAAGGGAGTGCAGTGATAGGAAAAGGGGTAATGGTTTTACACTGAAAGAGGGGAGATTTAGATTAGATTAAGGAATTTATTTTTTTTTTTACTGTGCCCTATCCCTGGAAATGTTCAAGACCAGGTTGGATGAGGCTTTAGGCAACCTGAGCTAGGGGAAGTTGTCCCTGTCTGTGGCAGTGGGTTTGGAACTAGATGAGATTTAAGGTCCCTTCCAACACAAACCATTGTACTATTGAGGAATTAGAGAAGTTCCATTGCAATCAATGACTATCACCATTTCAACTTCCAGCGATAGGCAAGAAATAAACAGCTGGGTAAAATTCAGAGGTATGATAAAGAGAACTCATGTAACAATTACATTAATCACTCAAATTTACGCAGGATCAGTATATACTAGCAGACCCTAATGAACCACTATAACTTAAATCAATGCTTTTCAATATACTGCAATTGCATTCATATTAAAATGATGACAAATTCATAGACTGCTTGTAAAACAATTCAAGGCAATCAAAACCAAAACATATTCTTAGCACTGTGTTGCTATGAAGAAGACATGTAAGTATTAAAAAAGACAGTCTAGAGCAAGGATGTCTCTGCATATTTATACATGCTTATGGGATCATAAATGCTAGATTCTAAAAAGATTCTTTTTTTATTCTTTTGTCTCTATACATATGCCTTCAATAAAAAATAGTGTTATTATTTGCTCAAAGGAAGGCATTTAGCCTTTTCCTTTTATTTATTTAGATAAAGTTTTCTGTTTTTCTTTCAGAGCAGCAGCTTCATCTAAAGAGAGTCCAAAATTTCCCACAAGTCTTATATATGAGAAGAATGAAAAGAAAGATCTAGCAGTGTACAGAATAAACTGTCTTTTTAGGAATTGGGGCTCTGATGTCAGAACATCACACTGCCATCATAGATCCTAAGAGGAAAAAAAGTGTTATGTTGAAAGCAATAAAAACTGGAAATTCGCAAATTTGTGATTTTTAACCTAACTGCAAGCCCTTATTGCTCTTCTACAAATGCCATGTTCACTACATTGACTATTTCAACATATTTCCTCTCAACTGTTTCTGGACAGATTCTCCCCTTTTAAGGGGAAAATTCTAAAAATCTAAAAGCACAAAGATATTCTTACCTCATACATACTGTTTGAATAACATGAGCGATTGTCCAGAATGTCTTTTTTGGGGGGCCTTTATGAAGCATTCTGTGCAGCTATTTTTTAAAGTAAGTGGAAGGCAATATTAGAGGAAGCCTGCAGTAGAGGAAGCCTGCAGTAGAGGAAGCCTGCAGTAGAGGCTGAGAGGAGACCTCATTGCCCTCTATAACTACCTGAAAGGAGGTTGTAGAGAGGAGGGTGCTGGCCTCTTCTCCCAAGTGACAGGGGACAGGACAAGAGAGAATGGCCTCAAGCTCCACCAGGGGAGATTTAGGCTAGACATTAGGAAAAAAAATTCACAGAAAGGGTCATTGGGCACTGCCACAGGCTTCCCAGGGAGGTGGTTGAATCACCTTCCCTGGAGGTGTTTAAAGCACGGGTGGACAAGGTTGTGAGGGGCATGGTTTAGTGTTTGATAGGAATGGTTGGACTCGATGATCTGGTGGGTCTCTTCCAACCTGGTGATTCTATGATTCTATGATTCTGTTAATCAATCAGACTTAATCTAAGTTACACTGTAATAGGTTTGAGAGAGATAGTACTTCTTGTTATAAATGATGCAGAAAAAATGCAGTAGGACACACACATAGGTGGTGTTTCCTGGTTAGAAAAGTCTATGAGGAATAATAGCAAATTCAAACCGAAGGGACCCATGAAACTCTGAGGACACAGCAGCTATTGTGACTTATATTGCTGTATCTAAGGCAGGTTTAAGTCAGACAGCATGGAGGAAGGTTGTTCTTGTCTTTGAGTCTAAGACTTTAAATTTGATTCAGGTAGGCACTTGGACAAAGTACATATTTCTTATACTGAAATAGACCACTATTTGAAAAGCTTTCCTAGTCTATCCAAAGTGAAAAAGACAAGAGGAAGACATAAGAGATTGTAAACACCTCCATATGCTGTTAAACTGAACATTGCTAAGCTAGAGTGGACTTAAAGTCAAAAAAGGGGTATTGATAGCCCTAGACTTTGATCATTTCATTATGAATCCCCAGCATGGGAAACTGCTGTTTTCTAAGTAGTTTGTACCACTGTGCACAAAGTTCAACACTTGAGCTGCTTATCCCAGTCAAAATGCTCCTTCCCACGTTAACCCCCACAGGATAGCAGGCATGTGGATAACAAATCACTGCCTAGCAATTGTACCTAATGTGTAGTCTTCGCTATATATAATGAAATCTGAAATAGAAATACCGTGAGCCACCAGATTAAGTGTTTGCAGACAGGTAAAGGTAAAGCAACACAGCACTTTAAAAAAAATCATCTCTATCAGTCAAATTCTCCATTTAGTCTGTTGGCAAGAGGCAAAACCAGAAAAAGAAGAATTAAAAATTAAAAAAAAAGCAAAGGATGAATAAAAGCATTTAACTGGTCTACAAGATGATAAAATATCATTAAATAAATTCCATTTAATGATATTTTATATGCATCAGAATATAAGTTACAATCTCATTTATGTATGAATTCTGGTTGGAAAGATGAAATATAGTCTCTAGTCATCTCAAACCAGAGCCTAGTATGAAAAGCTGTGTAAAACAAAAGGTTCATTCATAGACCATGAAGCTAATATAACTATATACTTCAAGATCAATTTTGCTGTGGATACTCTGAAAATTGGTTTATCCCAACACGGTTCTGAAAAAAAAAAATTCTTAGACTTCTTGATTTTCAAAAGTCTCTTGCTGTTCTACTCAACTCAGTTAATCAAGTAACACCTCTTGAGACTACTAAAAATCCCGTTTTCTTAGTACAAGGAATTATAACTCAGTCTTTATGTCTGGGGTAGGACCCAGGAGTGAATCTGTGAAACAGTACTTTGTTTGGCAAAAAGATAAATACATGTACTTGAAGAAACATCTTTGCAACTTTCTAATTTATTTTATCACTGTGCATCAGAGATTATTTAGTTCAAAAACAGAATAAGCAGGGGAAACGGGATTAAATGATAAAAAAAAGAGATAATTTTTGTAAGTCTACTCTAAACCTCCAAGGAGTGACATTTGCAATATGCTGAAGTCATGAAAAAAAAAAAAATATGCTCATATTAATATTCACTGGAAGCAATATGCTATTGTATAGAATATATTACAGACAGACATCTCAAAGCATAGCATCAACAATGGCAACAGCCCAGTTCCATGTGACATGGGTATTACTGCACGGATTTTCAGGGTAGGTATGATGAAAGTGACTGATTTTCTCTGGGTTTTTCCTAAACAAAAGTAATTCACTACAACCTTACATTCTGAACACAAGTGTTTGCTGAGTGTTTGCACAGAGGACAGCAATGGGCAAAGTCCCTTGAATCAGACTACTGAATTTGGAAATGCCAAAGAAAGAACTCAGTAATTGCTGTGTTCTAAGCCGCACTGTTCAGCTTTTTTCACAGGCTTCATAAGTCTCGATTTTAAATTACTTCACTGTTAGATAATCCAGCATCATTCAAAATACTTTGTCACTTTCATATTAAATAGCTATGGATTAAATGAGACAGCACCCAAAGCTGTTCCTAGCAACTTAGTCATCAACTAATTCCATTTTTTTAATGGAATTCCATCAGGCTGCAAAATCTCTTTCCTACAGAAACACAGGCAAGTTTTTTTAAAAAAAATAACACATTTTAATCTTCCAATCCTACAATATATTTCATATGGTCAACCATCTCTCTACCCTATTGCAAGCATGACAAGAATACTCAAGGCTCTATTTTTCTGACTCATGCTTGCTGTTCACTGCCTGGTGTAAACATATAGTGACAATAGGGGTCCACAAGAGTGCTATGAGACCAATTAAGAGAACATTCAAAATATTGTAGCTATGAAGTCACAAAATTAAAAAAACATTAGAACACCACACTATCAGATGTAAACTGGTTAAGAGCACCAAGGGACAAGTCCATTTGCTGTTCAAGTCTGTACTAAAGCATGAACCAGGCTGTCCCTCATCCCATACTTGTGTAAAATGGAGAGATCTGAAGAAGAATGCAGCCACCATTGCACTGCTTCCCTTTGCTGAAACTTCACAGAAACATCTCTTTGTGTGGCCCATATGCAGTGCTCTTCATTTCTGGGGACAGTATGTGCCAGGAAAACCCATGAGAAGAAAGAGGAGGAAATCAGTTGCTATAAAATGGCCTTTGATTACTATTGTGCATTCCTGGTACCAAAGTCAGTTTTGCAGTATGTTGCACAGGGAGAATTGCTTATAATTCCACGCCACACTAGTTCAGCCTTTTAGCTTTTACATAGAATACATAGTCATATGTAACATTTTATTTTATCAATTGAAAACATTCACTGGAAAATTCATATTATGGTGTATAAACACAAAAAATATATAGCAATCCATATACACATGCAGTGATACCTACTCTTTGCTGTGCCTTACTGTGTCAAGTGATTTGGTGGTCCAATTCCTCAAGAACACCTGTTCGCCTCACAAAACACACCTACATAATTGGCAGTTTATTGGCAGCCCGAGCAGGGAGGCCAATGATTGGCATGAGGAATGAATTGCCTGCAGAGTTCTGGAAAGCGTCCGTCTGCAACATGGCTAAGGCAGATTGGCAGGAGCTGCCTGCATTAAACCTGTGCTGCCAATAAACATTCCTACTCAGTAAAAGCGATTAAGCAAATACATAAATACAGCTCAGCTCAAGGAATCTCACAAGCACAAGGTAAACAGCTGTTGATTTCAGTAAACTTGAGCACATGTGGTCCTATCACATCTCTCTTCCCTTCAATTTCAGTAAAGCCACAGATACACTATAAGAACAGATGAAGAGAGATGTTCTCAGAGGGAACCCACCTCACCTATATTGGCACCTGCTCAAAAAAACCCACAGCCTGTTAAGTCTCACTGTCTGTGCCATTTTGCACAGCAAAGTAGAACTTTCACGCAATGCTGCATGCAGCTCCATCTGCATCAATCACTTTGTTTAGTACAAAGGCAGTGACAACCTGATAAGACAGGATCTTTAGTTTGTTTATTTTAGGAGCCATGGAAAGCAGAAGTTTTACTGTTACCAAAGGCATCCTACTGTAAATATTGCCAGGTACAATATTAGTATGCTTATTATTCAAGATAAGATTATGCTGGTAGTTAATGCTGTACTTGGAGAATAGTCTTAACTTAGTACTAAGTCATATTCAACTCCCTTTTTAAAACAATTTGGGTTTTCAGCATTTAATTACAAAATATTCTATAACAGGAAACTATTTTCATGCTTCTCTCCTTTTAATATTACTGCTGCTCCATGTAGGAGGTGATGAAGCTGCAGTACGTAGACCAAGGGTGATTGAAAGAAATTTTAGGTCCTTGGGATGGCTAGTGAGGGCATCTCAGATGAAGGGGGAAGAGAAGCTCTCCAAAGGGATCTGAACAGGCTGGACAGATAGGCGGAGACCAGCAGCATGAGGTCCAACAAGGCCAAAAGCCAGGTCAGGCACTTGGGGCACAATAACCCTGTGCAGAGCTACAGACAAGGGGAAGAGTCACTAGAAATCTGCCTGGAGGAGAAGGACCTAGGGGTATTGGTTGACAGATGACTGAACATGAGCCAGCAGCGTGCCCAGGTGGCCAAGAGGGCCAATGGCATCTTGGCTTGTATCAGAAATAGTGTGACCAGCAGGTCCAGGGAGGTTATTCTCCCTCTGTACTTGGCCCTGGTGAGACCGCTCCTTGAATCCTGTGTTCAGTTCTGGGCCCCTCACCACAAGAAGGATGTTGAGGCTCTGCAGCGAGTCCAGAGAAGAGCAAAGAAGCTGGTGAAGGGGCTGGAGAACAGGCCTTATGAGGAACGGCTGAGAGAACTAGGGTTGTTTAGCCTGGAGAAGAGGAGGCTGAGAGGAGACCTCATTGNGCTACACCCATAGCACTTATGTTTCACAGCAGGCTCTTGATGTGGGGCCTACACAGAGACTCTCCAGCGGGGGAGGTTCAGATATAAGAAAAAAAAAAATTCACAGAAAGGGTCATTGCGCATTGGAACAGGCTGCCCAAGGAGGTGGTTGAGTCACCATCCCTGGAGGTATTTAAAAGACAGGTAGACGAGATGTTCAAGGACATGGTTTGATGGTGAGTAGGAATGGTTGGACTCAATGATCCAAGAGGTCTTTTCCAACCTGGTGATTCTATGAAAACCTGGAGGAGTATCTGATCCACCAGAAGGCTGTGCTGCCATACAGTGAGACCTCGACAGGCTGGAAGGCTGGGGAGAGAGGAACCTAATTAAGTTCAACAAAGGCAGGTGTAAAATTCTGCACCTTGGGAGAAACAATCCCATGCATCAGTACAGGCTAGGGGTTGATCTGCTGGAAAGTAGCTCTGCAGATGACTTTAAAGTCCTGATAGACAAGTTTACCATGAGTCAGCAATGTGCATTTGTGACCATGAAGGCCAATGTCATCCTCGGGTGCAGTAAGAAGAGTGTGGCCAGTAGTTTGAAGAAGTTATCCTCCCCCTTTACTATGCTCTACTGAGGCCACACCTAGAGTATTGTATCTGGTTCTTGGCTCCCCCACTCAACAAAGACAAGGAACTACTGAAGAGCATCCAGCTGAGGGCTACAAAGGGCCATGTCTCTTATAATGAAAAGGAAAACACACCTGGGTTTGTTTAGCCTGGAGAAGAGAGGACTGAGGGGAGATCCCATCAATGCTTACAAAAGTCTAAAGACTGGGTGTCAAGAGTCGGGGGGGGGGCCAGAATTTTCAATAGTGCCCAGTGACAGAGGCCAAGGGGCAACAAGCACAAACTGGTACACCGGGAGTTTCACCTCAAGATAAGGAAAACATGAGGTAAAACTTCTTTACTGAGAGGATGATGGAGCACTGGAACAGGCTGCCCAGAAAGGCTGTGGAGTCGTCTTCTCTGAAGCTATTCAAAACACTCCTGAGTACATTCCTGTGCAACCTACTGTTGGAGAACTGGCTTTAGCAGGGGCAGGTGGGACTAGATGATCTCCAGACGTCCCTTCCAACCCCAACTATCCTGCAATCCTACATGAATAATATCATGAGGATTAATAGAATATATCTAAACAAAGCATTCCACCAGCCCTTCCTGCTGTTTTGGAACCAGCTATCCTATGCTGTCATTCTAGTTTTATTAACATACTTTCAAGCTTATGCTGAAGTACAAAAAGAAACCTGTGTGCATGAAATCCAGATTTAGATTCTACTTTCAGCTCTCCCTTTCCAGAGTAACTCCACTGGTTTTCCATTAAGCAATCCTGGAATTATATAATAATTCAGAATGTTAATTCTGGATCTATTCAACTAAGATATATTCATTTAATATTTTACAGCATACTATAAGTTTTGCTCACAAAATGCATTCCTAATACCCTAAAGCAATTCTGCTAAGAACTGTAGTACAGCAGTAACACAAATAAAACAGGAAAAATAGTACAAGTGTTGTTCTTCCATATGAGACCAAATGAAAGCATTGACAAATTTCAGGGATTTCACTTTCAAATTTCACTTGTCGTGCAGAACTGTCTCCATTTCTTTCTGCAGATGCACTTGCAAAGTAAGACATTTTACTAGGATTACATTTAAAGATATGCTTTTCCAGCCATCTGCTTGAAGGTGCAGAACTGAGCTGGTCCTGTCAGCTGTTAGATTTAATACACAGGGTGTGCAAGCCCTAATTTGACCCTTTTGGGGGAGGAAAAAAAAAAGGCTAAAAACCCAATTAGGAACACATAAAAGCATTTAGAACTGCTGCTTAGCACACTGGCTAACTTAGTGTGTAGGTGTCAAGTGAAACAAAAAGTGCAAGGAGCTTTCTAAAGGGGTCTGTGTGCTCTAGATAAAAGCAAAGACCTTTAAAGACCCAGCTTTTGAAGTGGTCTTCCCAGGACTAAGACACAGACAAGAGAAAGACATATCTTCATTTCCACTGACTTTTCACCTCCCACTTCACCCCTTGTGCCCCCTTTCCTCCAAGAGAACACCAAAAACTCCAGGAAATGGAAAGAGGACCTATAAATACTTAAAGGACAGACAATTGAGGAACAACATGCTAATGGATCTTCATGCACCTGTGATCCATCTACAAGCACCTTGAAGTTGTACTGTGTCACAGTCATATTCTAATGTGAAGGATCACAGCTTCACAGATAACTTTAGACATGCGCATCAGTTCAACTCAATTTTCTTAAACAGCTTCTTTGCCAGCAATGCCACACCAAATAACCAAATCATACAGATGCATAAAGTTGGCTTACAAAAAAGACAAGGTTTTGTACAATATACATATAACTACAGATTCTATATAGTAAACAAGTAAAATAATTTTTAAAAGTATAAATTTTTGGTTTTACACCCTTTTAGTCCTGACAGACAAGAAAAAACTGTTGCAATAAGGGAAGTTTGATGTGACATTACCGGTCTTCAGTAGAGGTAAAGCTCTTGAAACAAGATTTAAGATTTAATACGCACTACACTGCAGACACAGTAAGAAACACTTTTAAGAAGTTAGTACAATAATTCCTCACGCAAATTTTTTTTCCAAAAATTTTCAGTTCACATTTTGGAATTATTTCCAGTAATATTCTTACTAATATTAACATGACTAGCAGATGGAAGCACTACTAAGATGACATCTTTCAAAAACCTCCATGGATTACTTGAAGTAATTCAGCAGTCAAAATGACCTTCCACTCAAATCCCTACTTCAAGCATTCATTCATGTTTGCCACAGGGATTTAAGCACAGCTTTGTTTACAAAATCCTCTTTGGTAAAGGCTAACACTGATAAATCAAACTTTTTTTTTTTTTTACACTGTTCAGATACGACCAAGGCAAAGAACCCTGTGAAAATTATATAGTCACACAGTAGTAGGCAGGCCATCGATATCACAAAATATATTAAATTGTAATAGCAGAGTGGGAGTTAGCAATCCAAACGGGTTCTTCCCATTCTCAATGAATCCTTACACACATGAATCTGTAGACAATGCATTAAAAAGCCAAATCCATGAGATGCTAGGAGTTGTGATGACAACCATCCTGTTATGTCCCTCTACACTGTAATTTTTCAGTCATGTAATATCCAATATATGGTAGTGTACATTAACCATATATATACAGCCATTCCACATCATCATTTTCACTCAGCTAAAGAAAAAAAAAAGCAGTCATTTCCCTAATATTTTCTTTACCTTTAAAATGAAATTCTTTAACATAAAATTCTAGAGCTCAACAAGGAATCTAAGAAACTGAAATAGCTTCTACCCAACTAATACAGTGATTTTTAAAAGAATACAAAAGTTTACCCTAAAAAGAATGACAATATCTACAATTTAAAGACTAAACACACATATGCATTTGATGCTATACTATCTTTTTAACCATCACAGAAGTGTTACACAAATCCTTTTCTGTATCCGTGCAGCAGAGAACCAGTCATAATACAGTTACATCTTAGCTTGCTCTTTATTATTCTACTATAGTAACATAGAAATCGAGCTCTTTTGTGATAATACTTGGCATGTTAGATTTGACACATAAAACAAACCACATTTGATAGAATAAAAGGCGTTGTTAACTACTGTAAGCATACTTAGCCATTGCTTCAGAAGGCATCTTCAGAAATCTATTATAAGAGACAAAAAACTCCTACTTTTTTTCTGAAGAATCTGAGATTATGTAGCTAATTGCATCATTAGCCATTATTTCAGAACACTTAAAGCAAACAATAAAGCCTTGTCCATAACTCCTCTTGGCTTTCCATCAAAAACATAAACCATCAATAATATATATAAAACACCTCCCTTAAGGCATGTTTGCCTTGTTAGGTGAAAACCTATTTAAGTGTTCTAAAATGATGCAGTGAAAAGGCTAGGTCTGAAAACAAACCTATGATACCACAATCTTAGGCAATCTCTGAAATTTTCTTGAACTCCAGTCTTAGATATTGCATTTTTTCACTTTTTCAGCCTTTACTGATTGCTCTAATAATAGTAAATTACTTCCTGTAAGAGTGTAAGCAGTAGCATTCAAAGAAGTAAATCTTCTATCAATTCCCAGATAAATTGTGAATCTGTAATCCTCAGTCTGTTCTTAGATCTTTTTCTTCAGAAGCTGCTATACCAGTTTGTTGACAATTTGGGGATTTTTATTCAAGTTCACAGCTCTTCACTATGGCAGATTTTTATTTTGGCTAAAGCAGCCTTCAAATATTATACCCCTAGCTATTACAGGATGAAAACCTGGATACAATTTCCTCTTTTATGGAGGAAAATACCAGTTTGATCATTCAGTGAACATAAGCTACAATAATACATTCCACACTCTTACCTGAAATGCCTGTATTGTTGTAGCTTTTTGTTCTTGAACATCATCAGTAATACCAGATGGGACCATCTATGATAATCATAACCATTCCACTTAAAGGACTGCTATTACATGCACCAAATTTTGAAATTATTATTGTGCTCCTGTGACACACAAATTAGTCATTTATCATTGATTTATGTTGACTTAAAGGTACAGAATCTAGGGGCTCTTGTGGGGAAGCGTACCCCTAGACAGACGATGAAAAAAGTCCAACTGGCACAGCAGTGAGCAATTCTATTCACTGCACTGCCAACAGCACAACACAACAGGTCTGCAATATCCTCCATATGAAAGGAAATGGGTTACCTAGAACTTATTACCAGCCAGGCATACATAAAACAGGTCAACACAAGTATCTGCCTTTTAGCCTGTATCTCTCAGGTTTCTCCAGCTTTCTCTTGCTCAACAGTTCTTGTTCTTGTCTTTGGGCATTCGGGCCACTCCACACAGCAGGAAGAAAATACCCACTGCCTGAGTGCAACTTCAATATTTTCCTCTATGCCCTGCTGAGCAGCCGCACAGCACACAGGAGAAAACAACAGGGCTGAGCATTGCTCTTCTGTGCAGCCTAAAAGTGCTCATTTGTCTTCCCGTTTGCTGTTAACTGCTCCTTAATAGAGTGCTTTAAACAGACAGGAAGAAACATCATATTGTTCTGGTGTGGGGATGATTGACTTTTCTGACTATATTCACGTACCCTCACGCTGCTTTTTGTCCTGCATCTATTCTATTCTCAGTGTATCCAAAGAAAACTCAGTCTTTTCCTCCTCTCTGAAACTCCAGACTTGATCAGAAGTAGGTGTTTGCAGTTTATTCTGTTTCAAAGTAGTGGCGTTTCTCGTGCCGCTTCCCTGCTCTGAGGGCTGCAAGCAACACTAGGGAAGATCTAAGCAATACACTCCTCTTTTATTCTTACAGCTGCCAAGGCATCAAAAGAAGCAGCTGCAAAGTGAAAAAGGAAGAAGCAACTACACAGTATGCAGTAGACCATCTAAGTAAAACTGGAGAGCAAATGAAATAGAGACTAAGCATTAGAATTGATTACTTATTATTTCAGTGACTATAAATTAACAATCTAATGTTACTATAGTTAGATGTTACAACAGAAGGCTGTGTCTTCTGCAGTGTGATTGTAAGTGCACAAGAGCCATCAAAGATCTCTTAGAGAGCAAAATCAAATTAATGTCATTGAGAGACCTTCACCCAAGCAAGGGAATTCACACTTAAGATTTAAATTAAAATTACCAACATAATACAGACAAATTACTATTTTTGCCATAGAAATCTTGAGTAGATGCCAGAGCTTGCTTCTCTTCCATTTACACCTACTGGTGGAAATCAGAAATGAATATGATTTTTTTTCAGGCTGATGAGTGGAGTGTGTAATGAATTTAAGTCTTATCATTTCTTCTTCATAACTAAGGCACAGTAGTATAGCCTTTATCACATGCCTCAACCACAGTGGCAAAAAACTTGATTGAGCTTAAACGACACAACATCAAGCTCATTGTCAATCATTTTCTTTCATAGGGATGTAAGCAGACTTTCAATACATCAAGGAGTCCTGGTGTTATTGTAGAAATGAAAACGTGGCAGAAGGAAAAGTAAGTATCTGTGATCATGCTCTTCTTCACATCTATTGGTACCAATCAAGTAAGTCAGTAGAACTACTCAATATAGATGAAATCAGAAAGAAACTACCCATCAGAATAAAAAAACAGGGAAAGAAAATATTCTTTATAAATCTGAATAAATCATATAGATTAAGGTAGTTGGCTTGTTTTAATCCAGGGTCTTAAAATATTCCTTAAACCACTCTTCAAATAATAATAATTTTTAAAAAAGCCTCTTTGTTTCTTAGTAAAAGTTGCAGAGAATGTAATATAGCTCTTCTGGAGACAACAAAAATAGACCACACACTCATATGGTATGCATGGATCAGAATCATTAACAAAGGTAACACTTAAAAAAAACCCTGCTGATCTCTCTACTTACTAAACTCATATGTTTAGCTGACAATGTCATGGACTAGCAAGGGTCTTTTTTACTGTGATGTTTGTAATGTGGTGCTCATCCACATTATCAACAAATCTGTGAAACCTAAGCTTTACTACTCCAGCTGCCTTTCACATGCACAGCATGAGCAGTCATTGACACAAGAAAGTATGGAGCTGGCACCAGGCACACAACCATGTAGCCAACACTGACACACACTGAGTTTAAATAGCGCCACACTGTTCCCAACACTGTAGCGCCAGTATCAAAGGCATGGACATAATTGAAATGCCACAGTCTATGTCTCTAAAGCTTCTGAATACCTCTATATAAAATTACAGTTATGTTGACAAGCCACCTGTCAGGCTGAAGAAAAACTGTAACATTGTGCCCTTGCGAGGCCACCTTTTACTGCATGTCCTCATGACATTTTTCCTTTTCCCCAGCACACCAGCTCTGGTGTGTGAATCACCATGGCTGGTGTTTGGGGCAGGGCAGAGTCACACAATGCCTGCTGGAACCCTGCAACAGCCCTGGCTTGAGAGGTACACGCTGCCTGTGAATGCACAGTTCCTATCATCTGTTTGAGCAGTGTCCTGTGCTCCCCTACAAGCACCAGGTCTCACATTTGTTAAATGAGACAAAATGATAGGGGCAGAAAGAGAAGAGGTTCCTTACAGTAATGGGAGCTCTATGGGAAAAGCAGCTTCTCAAAAATTCACAGGCCCTATATCACATTACTGAGTTGAGGGGGTGGGAGGGGTGGCTAAGACAAAACTATTTCATGATCCATCTCTATGACTAAGGATTTTAATTTTTAATTTTTCAGATTCTCATCTGCCAAAGACTCTCTCACCTATAGGCAGAGTGTATATCTGTTGAAAATATCAAGTTTAAAACATTCTGTACTCACTTCCCAGTATGTTCCAATACCACTGCAGCATTGCTCTCACAGACAACTGGGATTGTTAAAAGTGATCTGGGGGACAATATGAGATAAGAGCTACAACACAGAGCAAAAAACAATTTCGAGGAACTTCCTTGATATTTTATTTAATTAGTTGTCTTTTTAAAGTTTTAATAGCAATGTTGCAGTGCATTAAAAAAATATGTTGACAATGGGTGCTTTCTGAGCTTCAGATACTTATATTAGGCTGTCTTCTTACTGCTTTCTTTTTACAAAGGTAAAAATGTAGAGTTTCTGACACAGCCATCTTGGCAACCATATAAAGTGTTCCTTATTTGCAGTGTAAGGAAAGAATATAAGAATTATGAACCTTATCATTTTTCCCACAAACTTCAGTGCAAGTTTGGAGAAACGCTTTTTTACATGCTGGAGGGCAGCTTAGTTCTACAGCAACATGGATTTTTGCTCCATATAAAGACTATCAGCTAAATTAACAATTGTAGTAGTAGCTTTTTTGCAGAGAGGACACCTGTTCACCACAAACTGAAGTAAGACAAGCTACTCATTTCTCATAAAGCATCAGCTGTTAGATGGTACCAGGATTCGGTAACTATTGACCTGGGATAGATTTGAACTGGTGACCCAGGAGTGGAAGACTGTATATCCAATTACGAATCAACATTTAAAAAAACTTAAATTGCACTTTTTAATTGCATTCTAATCCAAAGATCTCCACTTTAACAAGTGGCCCTCAATTCAATGAAATGCAGGCATATCTGGGCCAATTTTTTTCTTTTTAAACCGTGGACTTAATTGTACGCAGACTTGATTGCGTTATATTGTAAGAGTATATTGGTAAACAACTATTATCTTGACTTCCTAGCTGTCTCTTACCATACTTGTTTTAAGAATGTACAGTCTTAAAGACTGTGCCTAAAAGAGAATGGCATTTACAATTTCTTTTCAGCTTTTGAGTTACACTACAGAAAAAGGTATTTCAGCACAACTGGGGTATATTCAGCAGTTCCAAGCAGCTGGAGGACATGGGATAAAATAGTAAGCATTAGCAGGTGGCTACCATTAAATTCACGGAACCAAAACAAAAAAAGATACCTACTCTAAAGAGATAATAATAAGTTGACCTGGAAAGCAGATAAAACAGCTTGTAACTGAGGCTGGAAAAGCTGGTAACATTTAACAAGTCCTGGAGTGGCGATCCTGTTCCACCGTTTCTGCAGTAAAAGAAAGATGGTAGCTGAACTGTGTAGGACACCTCAGTTTACTGGAGGAGAAGGGAGAACAGGAAAAAGAGAACAGAATAGAGGTGAGAGAAGAAAATACAAATAGCTTTGCACTAGTGTTGAAGAACTGAAACGAAGGGTATATTTATTTATTTATGACTAAAGTGCAGCACAGATCACTGTACTCCGCTTCCAAGATTTTAAACTGGCTCAGGTGGTTTTTATTCAGCCTAGGTATAATCTAGGTCTTACGTAAAATAACTGACTGCACTCTAACCCAGGTAATTCCACTACCAGAACAAAAGGTAAAGACAGGAAACTCCAAGGCTGATATTGAGTCCATAAGAATGCAGAAGACCAAACGCTTCTGTAAACACGGAATCTACTCAGGAGTAAGAGAACTACAGACAGAATCATAGACTGTAGAATTATGGGTTTGCTGAACTTCAGGGTCTTGACAAGTAAAATGTTTCTGAGTTGGTGCGAGTGTTGCAACAGACACTGAAGTACTACAGAAGCTAGCTGACAGTGAATGTAGTCTTGTAGACTGAGAAGTCTACAAGAAAAAGAGCACTAGAAGATAAGCTCTAAGAAGCAGACTGTTAGGCGGGAAAGGTATACAAGTAAAGATCACAGAATGAAAGTCAAAGAAGAAAAAAACAATACAGACCTTCTGCATGCAGAGTGCAACCCACACACTCCAATGTTTGAGAAATTCACCTGTTACAAAAATTTATTTCATACAGTACATATTGCACAATATATTAAGTACAGAAAAACATTGAATTTGGACATTTTAGGGGATGGAAAAATACTATTAGAACTACTTTACGACTTCTGGAAAACAAAATAGCAGCAGTTCTGTTCTAAGCACATTTGGAATTTTAACTGAGACACACATCTGCAAAAAAAAGGAGTTATGGGATCATTCAGTGGGAGAAGTTTTCCGTTAGCCATTAACCACACAGCAGCAAATTAGTTCATGAAAAAACTGAAGGCTCACTTCCCTCTCACAATTATTTAAACACTCTTTATGTATTTACAGCACCTGTGAATGCTAATGACCTAAGCCACATGTATCAAAAAATATCCCAGTATGAATGTGTATTCTGTCCTATTTGAACATAACTTTACAGAATTTATTTCTTCTGTACTGGGAGGAACTTGTATTCATTGTGCAAAATCATAAGTTTCTGTAAAGCAAAGTTTAAAAGCTGCTAGATATTGGATAGGAGCTTGGGTCTAACCCATCTCCATAAAACTCGCATCACAATTCTATGCACAAATCACTTTCATGAACTCATTACACTGTCCTCCTGACTTGTGATGGCTTCACTGGAGTGAAAATAGTACCAGTTTGTTCTTGTTGGAGCCACACACCGATGCAATGTGAAAGCCACTCAGGCCAGCTAGTAAACTCACTGAATTATGTAAACATCTTTAAATGGTTATATCAGAAAGAAGAGGTCACAGAATGACAGAACGACCTGAGTTGGAAGGGACCCATGAGGATCTTTGAGTCCAACTCCTGTCCCTGCATTGGACAACCCCAACACTAATACCATGTGCCCAAGTGCATTGACCAAATGCTGCTTAAATATTATTAGGCATGGCATCATGACTGCTTCCTCAGGGAGTCTGTTCCAGTGCTCCACCACCCTCTGGGTGAAGAACCTTTTCATAATCAAACTAAACATCCCCTAGCAAATCTTCCTGCCATTCCCTTGGGTTCTAACATTGGTCACCAGATAGAAGAGATCAGGGCCTGCTCTTCCTTTTCTTGGGAGGAAGCAGTAAACTGCTATGAAGTCCCCTCTTCTCCAGGGTGAACAGATCACAGGACTTTAGCTGCTCCTCATACAACTTCCCCTCCACACCTCTCACTAACTTTGTGGCCTTTTTGGTAGATTATAATCCAAAAGCAATCTTGTATGGTTATTGAAAGTAAAAAAATGCACTGAGTGATACAAAAGCACATAAACATATATCGATACACAAATATACATATGCACACACACACCTTGGCAAACCTATTTTTACGCTCCAAAGTACCCAATACTACACATTGTTTGCAGCCTATTTTCCTGCAAATTCTATTACCTCTTGGCAGAGGCTGGCAATGTAGACTACTGAAAAAAGACTTTAAAAGGTAATGAAAGAAAGCAGTTCCTTTCTGACAAAAAAAAAATCCACATTTGAAATGACAACTTGCATCATGTTGAAGTAATTTACAGGTGATAAGACATTGTATTAACTCCCCAATGGAGTTAAACTGCAATTCATTCTTAACTGTCAATCCACCATTGTAAAGGGAATAAAAGGACGAGGCAAGTAAAAATGAAACCGCTCACAATAGCAGAGTTGCAGGATCAGAATCAGCAGCATATGGTGCACTAGCACTGAAAGCATACAGCCAACTCTCACTTCAGGTCCTAAGCAAGTCACGTCTGAGACTGGTCATGTGACTGGGAGACTAGCAATCGGTGGCAGAATTTGTGCTGTCCACCCACGCACTGACAGCACTTCTACTTAGACATTAAACAACTCCTTCCTCTCCTACATGGCCACTACAGCACATGTCCACGAGGCAGTAAGATACAGTTTAGAACACATTTCTACCACTTGCTGCTTCATGCCCCACACGACTTCAGTCAGGAATCGACCCTACAAACTATGAATATTTGTTGGAAATCAACATTCCTAGAATCAAGTTAAGTAGCACTAATAGAAGTTCACAAACAAACAGTATTTAGAATTTTTCTTTAAAATCATGTTTATGATACATTATTTACTGACTGCATATTCATCAATACTGTACAGGTAATACCCTCTTTTAAGTTCTATTACTGAAATAAACATTACTATAAAGATATTAAGATAAATACACCAAAATTTGATTATATAGATATTATACACATATGTGTAAAACCAAGTATGTTAATTGCACAATTCAGTAAATACTTAAGTCTTCAAGGAGTCACAGTCTTAAAACAAAAACAAAACTATATGCAATATAAATTAGGAGAATTTTCTTTCTGTATCTTATTTACATGAAAGATGAAGCAATTGTGAAACAATATGTCATTTAGAAAACTCTAGGTTTGCTTAGGTGACAGAGAAATTCACTTAGCTTACATTGTTATTTCAGCTTTTAACTGCTGGCCAAGAAAACACCTGTATGTTCCTTTAAGTCTGAACCTTGTCCATTGGTACAAACTTGCCACATTTCCTATAATTAGGAGGAGAGTGGCTGTTTGTTAACCCAATGTCAACTTACACACTGGGCCAGTAGTCAAGCAAGAGGAGACATGTGACCTTTCTATTGACCTCAATGACTAGGTGGTGACCTCTGTGGTTCAGCCCATAAAGGAAAATGAGCACTTGTAAATGGTCATTATGATGAATGGTTTTCCCAGGCAAGGTCAAATGAGTAACTGCTTAAACAAAAATCCTCGGGCACCAAATAGTTAGCTTTATTACCTGCAGATATGTGATATCTTCTCAACCTCTATTTCTCTTTGCTATGACTGGCAGTTACATAGAACCTTTTTAAACTTATAATACAAGAATTCAAACTCAGCTTCTTTGAGTAAAAGTGTACATAATTACAATATATTCCACTTCCAAAGCAAAGATGTATTTCTTTACTCCCTGTTACACTGAACTTTATGTCCCAGATAGAAAGCTTTGCTTGTAGCATCCCAGTATATCTTGAAAAACTTGATTTCCAAGGAATGTACTTCAGAAAAGATAATTAACAAGATGAAACAGTTAGAAAATTAAGTATGCTTTTTCGAGTTCTTCTTGAGTAAGACAATTGTGTATTGTTTTTGACTACATTAGCAATCTGTTTTGTCAGCCCAAAAGCATTTGCCACACCAAAAACTGAACAATTCAGCATTATGAATTGCCAACCTCTATCCTAGAACAATACAGCTGAAATTATTTATATTGCTGTTCACAAGTTCACAAAAGAAGATGGCAAGGCCTCTTTGCCTTAAGGTAGCTCTAGGTCATAGGATGATTGCACACTGAAAGGCTTCATGGTATAGAACAATATCAGTATCTCTGCCATTTATAGAATGCTAACTGTTGTCAGAAAGCATATCTTATAACAAAAGGCTCAAAGCCAAGCTAATGAGCATATGCAAATATCTGCAAAGGATTTTTCCATTGTTAGCAGTTCATCAGAAGCACATCCCTAAGGAAAAAAAATCAAAATCTGTTAGAATTCCAGAAACACGGGGCAGAAAAATCTCCAGAACTGATGATGAAATAACTATGATTTGGCACCTGCTCTTCACTTTCCTAGCATTCACAAATATTTTTACTTTCTTTTACTTAACGTCCCCCCCCGCCCCGAGAGGCCACCAGTAATACCCTTCTGGCTCTATCAATGGAGATAACAGTTCTGACCTCGCAGTTGCACAACCTATGATTAATTTTAAAAAAGTTTACCTCAAGAGTTTAATGGAGAATCCATACACTGCAAAAGTGAGAACATTGAATCATGAAATACTGCGTTCAGTCCAAGAGTTCAGTATTTAATTTCCTATGAGATCAGTGATGAAGTTCTTGCAGAAAAAAATCTAAGCAGTCTACAAAAGTAAAGGTTAACTGACCACAGAGACGTAGTTGCAGCAAAGGTTGACATTTATATGTGTTATAGAAGTAGTTTATCAATTTTCTTTTTTTTTAGTTTTTCTTAATCTTGAATGATACTAAAGGTAATGTAAGGAGATCTATTTTACAGTCATGTAACTAAAAGTAAATAAAAGAAATCCTTGTATGTACTTCCTTGCTCTGAGAAAGAAAATGCCATTTAGAAATGTGAACCCTTGAAATGTTAACGCAATTTTAGTGTTTCTGCAAATCCACTGAAAGTGAACATTAAAATATTACAGTGCAAGTGTTTACTTCCTCTTACAAGCAGACAAAAATACCCTCTTCTTTCTTCCTAGAAGTTTGCTTATATTATTATATTTATGTAGTTTATTTTCTAAAAAAATCAGCTTTTTTTATCTCTGAACTATCTTCAGGAAATCTTTGCTTTAAAGCTTCCCTTTCAAGATTGCTGCCCTTATCATCTGTGCTCTCTCCTCTGTCTTGTCAACCTTTATGAAAGTTTAAACTCCTGACATTTTGTGCTTCTTTCTGCATCTGTAGTTCCAAACCTGTCTATATAAATTCATTTATGTACTAGATTAAAACTGTTCTATAAAAACTGGCTACAGACTGAAAAGAAATGTCAGACGCGGTTTCAACTGCTGAGAGTCATTACTCAGTACTATTCTTTCAATTATCTGGCTTCTTATTTTTGGTGGATTGAGTTTCAGCACTTTGGAACAGGTAGGAAGCTTGTGGAGACTTTTAGAAGCCTCCACAAAAAGGCTACAGCAGAAAGACTAAGAAGTAGTAGAAAACACATCTTGCTCTGTCCTTTGCAACATAACCTTGTCTTCATTATTCTTTAAAACATTGTGTTAACATTGCTTTATTCCTCTTTCCCCTCTAACTTATCCAGGTGAAGCATCTATTGTTCATTTTGAGAACCAGCTCAGTTATATCAATACAGCAGCAGATAAAAATTAATGACTGCCATAAAGGATGAGCACTGGCATAATATAGCTATAAATCTGTGCTTCCTTGTATCACATCCTTCCATCCCCCACCAAGTTTTAAGTGTAAAATGTTCAAAGAACTGCTCACATGCAGGCACTATTAAGAGCTTTCAACCATCTAGGTTGGCATCTGGCTGAAAACACCCTCCCACCCATTCCATTTTTACTTCTGGAGTAATAGAAATAACATGTCCAATGGAACTTCTCCAAGTTCTTAGGAACTTCTGTCCTCCCAATAGTGTTCTCACTCAAGTCCATCCAAATTCTTGCAGCTCCATAAGTTCATCTAAACCCTAAGAAAGATATGTTTGTTTAATCACACTAGTAACCCTCACCATCATTCTCTGTATCCTCCTCCAGTGACCAAGATCTCACTTTTAATTTTGTATGTAATTATTTCATTGCTTCAAACTCCCTTCCATTAGACAGATCAAATAATGCTGAATGTGTTAGGCCTGCAGCATTCCAATAGTCTGGAGCCAACACAACATCCAGGTCACACAGTCATTTGACGTGTTCTTTTGGTTTTGTTTTGTTTTTTTTTTTTTAAAGTATTGCCTTATATTTTCTGTCTAAGTAAATTCCAGGGAAAAAAAGAACATATTTATTATTATAGCAATCAGTATCCTAGGTACTCCTTTCATAGATGGCAATAAGCAAACCAAAGCCCTAATCAGAAAACAAGCTTCTTCATAGTAAAAATAAAGACTAAATAATAAAAAGCTTTATTGCAGACTAGGCGCATTTATACCTTTTGAAAGGTTTCAATCTACCTGTGAGTGATTTGTTTAATAATACCTGTTTGCTGGGCATAAGACCCATTCGTATTGCTAAAAGATGTGTTTGAGAAAATACTTTGGAACTTTTTCAGTAGCCTTCAGCAGGCACAGTTGACAGCATTCCACATGAAATATTACTTGCTGAATGATAGAGCTGTGCACTTAATCATGAGCTTTATTAACACATCCAAATTCAACATACATTTACCAACAGACAGACATCACAGCTCTTGGGAACACAGCATCCAATCATGGAATAACGTTTTAAAAGCTTCTGTAAGTGTCATAATCATTGGTAGTTTTTTGGTCCTGATTTTTACATTTTCACTAAGAATACCAGACACAAACTGTATGTTCTCATAGCACTTTGAAAAATCAATCTATTATTAAAGAGCTGACATCAGGTTTAAGTTGTTTTACTACTTTCATTAGGTATATTTTGTCTATGAAAACAACAAGCAAGTAGTATATGAGGAAAAAAAGACTTTTTCTTCCTTCCTGTCTGTTATTTCTCCCTCTCCAAAGCCCAGGAGATTTTGCATGTTTCTTAATAGGTTTCAGCCCACTATATCCATCTTTTCAAATCACAGGGCACCAGTTGGGAGTTAAATTCAAATTCAGTTGCAATAGTGCTGATATACAAGATCTGACAGTACTAGATTATTTACTCTCTTTTAATCCTGTTCTGAATTGTGGAGATTTGGGGAGGAGGAGACTTCTACAAAACGCAACAAAACACGTCCCTTTGTTATAAAAGCTAAGTTTAACAAAAAGAACACAAAAGAGTTGAAGTTGATATTGTGAGCTCTCTAGACAACTACTGTCTTCTTGTGCCATGTTTACACCATGCCTGACAGAGCTGCTAGTCTATAACTAGTTTCTAGGCACTTCTACCAAAAAAAAAATAAATTAGGACTCTTACTGATAATGCACAAGTAATTGGATGTTGACTTTTTAACACTGTGAGAAAGCCTTTGTATCTGAATGCTCTGAATATCTAATGCATATGCCTGAATGCAGTGCCTCCTCAGCCTGGATGTTAACAGTTTAACTAGAGTCATAGAATCATAGAATGGTTTGAGTTGGAATAGACTTTAAAGATCATCCTGTTCCAACCCCACCCTTGTCATGGGCNTCTTATTGTCAAGAATTTCCTCCTTATGTCTAGTCTAAATCAGCCCCTCTCCAGTTTATAGACACTGCCCCTAGTTCTATCACTACAAGCTTTTGTAAAAAGTCTCTCCCCAGATTTCTTGTAGGTCCCCTTCAGGTATTGGAAGGACAGCTTTTTATTAAAGCATAATACAGAAACAATAACTCTTTATTATAACATAATACAGAAGCATGTATTTATGCACAAATTGGTGCAGAAGGGAGGAGGAAAAAAGAATCAAAGAGAATGAATTTGTTTCTTGGGAATGACTGTTGGCATAATTTTAATATATGCTTTATTTATATTAAGTTCCAAGCTGTGCTGAAGGGTTTCAGTAGCATGTATTTTATTCCCTGTTGGTAACAAATGTGTTTCACTTGGCACCACTGCAATATCAATTGTCACAGCTTCCATCCATCCATCACTAACTAATTTTCAAAACCTGAAAGATTTTCTTTTAAATACAGCTGTAACTCATTAGCTCCTTTTGCCAATCTGCTGGCAACACACAACTTCAGTTCTTTCCCATGCACATTTCTCTTTCTCACTGAATGACAGTACCATTATCATGTCTTGGGTTTGACTCTAAAATCAGTAAAATTAAGGATGGTCCTTAAGGTCGTTAAGGATGGTAAAATTAAGGTTATGCTTTTTGTTTATGGATCTCAAATTATTAAGCTCTTAAAAAAAATTACAAAAAGGGTCATTGGGCACTGGAACAGGCTGCCCAGGGAGGTGGTCGAGTCGCCTTCCCTGGAGGTGTTTAAGGGACAGGTGGATGAGGTGCTGCGGCGCATGGTTTAGTGATTGATAGGAATGGTTGGACTCAATGATCCAGTGAGTGTCTTCCAACCTGGTGTTTCTATGATTCTATGACTTTACCAGTATGTTTATCCTCTTCAGTTTATTTGGGTTGTGTGTACCACAGCAGGGACTAAAGTGGCTATCTAATCAGAGTAGAAATTATAGGGATAAGGGGAGGATGGGGTGGGTGGATGGAGAATGGTACAGTGATCTTTCCTATCCATTAATCCCTTCTCAAAGTAACAATAGACTCTGCAGACTTATTTTTAGCTCACCATGTGGCCCTTGGAGTTACCAACCCCATGTTAACTAAGAAGAACTAAAAAAAAATGAAGGTCTAAATAAGTTCTGAAAAGAGAGATCGTAAAGCTACAGCTGCACAAATACTGTCCTGATAGAACATTGCCTTCAGCTGTATGCACATTTAACAGAGTCCACTGCAAAATGCTTCTGTGGGATTGCAAAAAAAAAANTTAAGTTCCAAGCTGTGCTGAAGGGTTTCAGTAGCATGTATTTTATTCCCTGTTGGTAACAAATGTGTTTCACTTGGCACCACTGCAATATCAATTGTCACAGCTTCCATCCATCCATCACTAACTAATTTTCAAAACCTGAAAGATTTTCTTTTAAATACAGCTGTAACTCATTAGCTCCTTTTGCCAATCTGCTGGCAACACACAACTTCAGTTCTTTCCCATGCACATTTCTTTTTCTCACTGAATGACAGTACCATTATCATGTCTTGGGTTTGACTCTAAAATCAGTAAAATTAAGGATGGTCCTTAAGGTCGTTAAGGATGGTAAAATTAAGGTTATGCTTTTTGTTTATGGATCTCAAATTATTAAGCTCTTAAAAAAAATTACAAAAAGGGTCATTGGGCACTGGAACAGGCTGCCCAGGGAGGTGGTCGAGTCGCCTTCCCTGGAGGTGTTTAAGGGACAGGTGGATGAGGTGCTGCGGCGCATGGTTTAGTGATTGATAGGAANACTAAGAAGAACTAAAAAAAAATGAAGGTCTAAAAAAGTTCTGAAAAGAGAGATCGTAAAGCTACAGCTGCACAAATACTGTCCTGATAGAACATTGCCTTCAGCTGTATGCACATTTAACAGAGTCCACTGCAAAATGCTTCTGTGGGATTGCAAAAAAAAAAAAGAAAAGAACCCATAAAAACAATGTTTTCTCTGACATCCCTACCACCACAACAGAATAGGTAGATGGCTACAAAGTATAGCTTCTTGAGATGTAGACCACTACTTATAGACAAAATCTTCAGAACCTGAATCTGTATAGTAAGATCAAAACACTTGAGACCTAAGGAATCTTTAGTCTAGAGAAGTAAGTCTAAACTTCTCTGCCCTTTTGAATTAAGTTAGAAATTACAGTTAGATACAAGAAAGTCCTATTACAATATTCACAGTTTCCACAACACATCCATTAAATGCTAGGAGCTTTTGTACCATCTATCACGCATACAATGCCATATCATATAAAGGCTTAATAGGCACTCATCTAGAATTGCAAATATGATACAAACCTTGTAAATTAAGCCACAAATCAAGTGCAGTTAACTAATCCTTGAAGCTCTTGTTAATAAAGCTTTTTATATCTTTCCCACCACGTAATTATTCTCATTTTCTTCCATGGAGATATACTACTGTACAGACGTAGATAGAGAACATGCAGGGCTATAGTGTCACACTGCTCAGAAAGGCTGGCTGATATCATAGTATGCTGTAACTTTTTAGTTTGTTGACACAAAGTAGCAAGAATGAACAGTGGAATGTTCACTACCCTGCCTGGGGCATTTCCCACCCAGTAAGTTCCTGGTCTATAAAGGTTAATTTACCCTACAGATGGACTTGGCCCTTTGATCCAGCCTGTCCAGATGCCTCTGTAGAGCCTTTCTACCGTCAAACAGAGCAGTTCCCACCTAGATTGGTGTGTCTGCAAACTTACTGAGGGTGCACTCGATCCCATCGTCCAGATCATTGATAAAGAGATTAAATAGAACTAGCTCAAACACTGAGCACTAGGAAACACCACCTGTGGCCAGCCACAAACTGGAGTTAACTCCATTCACCACAAGTCTTTGTGCCTGGCCATGCAGACAGTTTTTTATCTAGTGAAGTATACACCCATCCAAGCCATGAGCAGCTAGTTTCTCCAGTAAAAGTATTTACTCAGGTCTAGGTAGATAACATTCACAAACTTTCCTTCATCCGCTAAGCACTGAGCATTCTGCTCACAGAATGAGATCAGGTATTCAAGACCTGCATGACCTGCTGTCACCTCAACAATCATTTTGCACTGAAGACTTGTCTACCAATTGCAGTTTAAACAGAAGCTGAGTCATCCTCAAAATGACAGTATTTCTTGAAGTTTTGTTCAGAGCATCTGGAGCATTAAGAACAGTCTTGAAGAATACCACAAAATATACAAACAGAATAAAATGGTGAGTGCCTGCAAGCCAGTGTTTTCACTCATCAGTTCATGCGTGAGGGTCTACAAGACCACATAATTTAGTGAAGGTGAAACACTTGTCCTGAGTTACGAATCCTTCTGTCATTTGTAAAACCGTAAATCTAAGAGTAATATAACGCCAAAACCATTTACTTTATAACAGATCTACAATAACAAAAACTCTCTCCACTGACACAAAACACTCCTTGCCCCCCTACTGCTTCTCCACAAAGCAGGTGCATGTTAAAAGTACCAAAAAAAAGTAGAGAAGATGAACAACTTTATTCCCTGCTGCATATTTTTTGCTACTTTTTCAGAAGATAATTTCTAAGTGAATTACGAAGAATTGAGTGCAGGTGCCCCAGGGGCCTGGAAGTGGGAGGCTGCAGGGGTGGCCTCTGTGAGAAAAGGCCAGAACCTGACCCATGCCAGCCACAGCTGTACCACCATAGGGCACAGCTCACACACCCACACCCACACACCCACCCTTTAAAAAATAAAAAACCGGAGGGGGGAGGAAGGGAGAGGAGAGGGAGAGTGTAAACCAGCAAGGGCAACAACAAGGTCAAAGCAAAAAGAAGAGAAGGTTTGCCTGGCATCAGAGCAGATATCCATACTGTAAGCCCATGGACAACCTCATGCCAGAGCAGATTGTTATTTCCTGAAGAAACAGTGCCCTTTGGAGATGAGGCATGCCGTGGGAAGAAAAAGTATGAGGGAAGGAGCAGGTACAGCTAAGAACTGGCTATATTTCTTCCCAAATCCCACCTGCACCACCTGGAAGAGGTAGAGGAGTGTGGAATAAAGTAGTGAAGTTGAATCAGGTAGCAGGAGGTGAAAGCTAACTTTTGTTTCTTACTACTAAAATAAATTTTAATTGGCGGCAAATCAATTTTCCCCATCAAGTACTGTTTAACCTGCAACAGTAATTTATAAGCAGTATCCCTGCCTTTACCTTGACCCACAAGTTCTTGTTGATGTTTTATTTCCTATTTTTCCCCCATTCCACTGAGCAGTGAGGGAGACAGTGGCTAGGTGGGAATTTAGCTTCCCATCAATTAACCCATCAATTAGTATAACCACTTCTATGATTTTGATTGAGATTATTCAAGCACTTGATGCATATTACAGAATATTAATTGTTCATCCTACAATTTCAATTTTCTTATGTCCCTCTTAGTCATATGCTCTGTTGGATATCTTACATTTCTCCACTAAGCAGCTGTTAGTCTTGTGCATGTTTGCCAATTAAAAACTAAATCACTATGTTGAACATTTCATATTTATAATGCATTCTTTTTACTTCAGAGTAAAACTTTCTGTCAACATCCAAATTGTTGTTCTTGCACTTCTTCCTTCTCTCATTTACCTGCAAGTGTTAGAAGTTGCCCAGCATAGATCTGTAACATGTTTAGTGCACCAAAATTTTTGCCTTTCCTGGTAGCTGCCTGGTACTGAAAGACCCACACTCCAAGAGGGCATTTTAGAGACTAAACTATAACAGCATTAATAATAATTATAATAAAATATATACAAATGTATGATATCACACCCCCACCCCTTGGTGACTATATGTCACCACAAACACTACAGAGCAAGCCAGGGAAATGGTTAGAGGCACGACAGAGCTGGACACAGGAACTGGATTCAGGAACACACAGATCCAGGATTAGGGGCAAAAGGCTGCCCAGGGAGGGGGTTGAGTCACCTTCCCTGGAGGTGTTTAAGGGATGGGTGGATGAGGTGTTGAGGGGCATGGTTGATGGGAATGGTTGGACTCAATGATCCGATGAGTCTTTTCCAACCTGGTGATTCCATGATTCTATTCTAAGTCCTCACTGGACACTGGCCATCACAGAAGAGAAAGACCCACTCACAATCTCTCAAGTTATACCAACTATGATGTAAATGGGATGGAATACTCCACTGGTCATTTTGGGGTCAACTTGTGCTGTCTGTGCCCCCTGCAGGGGTGAACTTTTTAACTTCACTGACTTCTGGCACTTCACCAGCTCAAGGATGGTCTAGGTGTCTATAGGAATAAGTATAAGCATTGGTCTTTCTGCAGACATTATCATTTCTAAAAAGAAACACTGTCTGAAAAACTTGCAGTTAATTTTCAGAAAATAAAGTTACTGAAATGAGACTTAGGTGAATATAGAAAACTGATTCTACTTTAGTTCAAAATACAACACTTGTTATTAGTTTATCTTGTTCATATCGACACGTTAAAGATAAAATGCAAGATAAAATGTATATATGCATACATTTATATGAATCTATAAATACTAAATATGTAAGACTAAGCAGTAGTTTAACTCCACTCACTGAAAAGTGAAAGATACAAATCAGATTATCTCATTTAATGCCAGTTTAATTTGTTTTATCCTGAAATAAAAGCAAATGTGTTCGTTTTTTTAAATCAAGACCAAGCAAAATATGTTTACCAATAGAACAGTTCATAATTCTCCAGAGAAAGAATGCAGAGAAGAGGAAATTAAACAAACAATCTTGCTTATATTTCTTGCTGTTATTTTCATTACGGAAAAGTGAAATTACATTTACTCCCTTGACAGCAAAGGTCAAACAATCTGACCAAATGTAATTAATACACTGAGAATGATTCATGCTTTAATGAAAAAAATCTTATTATTTATGTAGCAAAAAAGTGTTCTCTCTACTTTATTCTTGCCATATCTCTAATATATTTATGCTTAATTTAACAAGTGTCTACAACCAAACAAGATCAGAAAAGCCTTTTGAATCATGTACTCACATATTGCACTAAGATTTATCCATCCATTAAATCATACATGACTTCTTTGTAATAGTAACATACTTCCTTTGCTAAGTACTTGTAATTCAACCATGACATTGATTTTAACTCTAACCCTTATACTGTATGAGTACTCACTCAGTTATTTTATAAATTTCACATTTCTCTGAAAGAATTTGCACTAGATATTACCAGTAGCTGTATGTACAACAAGAAAAATGCATCCATTGAACTCATAACATCTTAGAGGATCCAATTTAAAACCCCTTGGAATCAACCCTGAACATGTTTTTTTAGCCCTCAGAAACCAAAGAATTGGTCATCGTAGGTAAGTATGTGTTACTAGGTCTCTTCAAAATCCATAAGTGTTAAAAAAACCCAACAAAACCATCTTTGAAAGAGCATACAATTCATGCAGCATTCAGTAAAGTTACAGTCTTCTGCTACTGAAGGACTTGCAGAACAGCTCTCTGTTTACTGCACATGAAGGTACTGAGGTATTCTAGAAAAATACTTGAAAATGCTCTCCTGAAACACATCAAGAACAATACTCTCCCCATCAGCTGAAGTTTGCTGACTTGACCTAGTGATCCCAATCCTAGACCCTAAAAGTGGAACAAAAAATGGGATGATAGAAAACCCAAGGCCATATGAGACTTTCTGAATTTTTTTGCTTGTTCATCTGGTAGCATTAATTTGATTTCATGGCAATGGAAGTTTAATACAGGATCAGTTGCTCAGGAGTTCTGCATAAAAATCCCAATGGGACAGACTGACCACATAAGTAAGATATGTCATAGCACCACATGAGAAAAATCTGTGGTTTTAACTATGCTCACAATTATGTTAAGCTGGACTGACTGAACAGAATCACAGAAACACCAGGTTGGAAGAGACCCACTGGATCATCAAGTCCAACCATTCTCTGTTCTGGGGACAGCAAAAGAAGCATGTGAGGTATTATTGATCAGCAAAACAATCTGAATACTAATTTTTAATATTAAATTAATCTTTAAATTAATTTTAATATGTATACAGTTGTTCAGTGCCCAAAAAAACCTAGTCAAAGTCCAGGATAATTTTCAGCTATACCAAATATTGTTGTGGTTTTAGCAATAAAAAAACACATGGCTGCTTAGTTAAGCCTCAACCGGCAACAAAGAGCCATGGCAGCTGCTTGCTCACTCCTACAGCAGTAGAGGTATGGAATTGAGAAGAATGAAGCCTGAACTCTGCTGGCCAAAGGGATCGAGAAAAGCACAATAGTGATACCAATTGCAGCAGATCACTTTTCTGACTTCAACTCCAGTTCACACATGATAACCCTGATCCGTTGTCCAGAGATGATAAACTGCACTTCAGGGAACACAAAGAACATGTGAGAATTTACAGGAAACACGTAACAGAACAGAAACACGAGGACAAATTATACAATATTGTGATCAGCAACTCCTTAACTAGTATAGTAGATGCATATAACAAATTTATTTTAACACTCTCTGATAAGTTTTGTCATTATTCCAACCCTTCAAGCTCCACGTTGGATGCCAAAAAGGATAGTTTTGGTTTTAGCCCCAAGCCAGTAATGAAGAACCCCATGGCCACTTAGTTTATCTTAAACCAGCAACAAAGACCCATGGTGGCTGCTTGCTCACCCCTCTGGAGGGATGGGGTGGAATCAAGAAGAGAAGGTAAAACTTACGCGTTTGGACAAAACCAGTTTAGTAGAGCAGCAAAAGAGAAGGAAAATAACAACAATGACAATAATAACAGAATATACAAAGTGAGTAAACAATCATTCACCACGTGGAGAAAAAAAACCCAAAAACCCACAATGCCCACAAACATCCCCAGCTGTTATTCCAGCACCCTCACCAGCTTCATCGCTCTTCTCTAGACACACTCCAGAGCCTCAACATCCTTGTTATGGTCTTGAGGACAGTAACCTCTGGGATGAAATCTTGATTTTGCTGTCTACCCTGTCAAAACCCTCTTGACTTAAATGCTATATACCAAATGTATCAATATTTCTACACATAATTAAAGACAACACCAGAGCAAAAGTTTGTTTCTTTCCTAGTCATGATGACTCTAATTTTTATGTGAATGAAAGTCAGACTTGGCTAGAGAGCTCTTGTTTCCTTGCCAAAAACAAACAAGAAAAAGCTTGCTTTAGATATAAGCTATGAGAATAATAGTAATTTCTTTCAAATTTAAAGCAATAAAACCA
>WAAB01008595.1:298008-337823 GCA_013389865.1 Piaya cayana
ACCTAGTGATCCCAATCCTAGACCCTAAAAGTGGAACAAAAAATGGGATGATAGAAAACCCAAGGCCATATGAGACTTTCTGAATTTTTTTGCTTGTTCATCTGGCAGCATTAATTTGATTTCATGGCAATGGAAGTGTAATACATGATCAGTTGCTCAGGAGTTCTGCATAAAAATCCCAATGGGACAGACTGACCACATAAGTAAGATATGTCATAGTACCACATGAGAAAAATCTATGGCTTTAACTATGCTCACAATTATGTTGAGCTGGACTGGCTGAACAGAATCACAGAAACACCAGGTTGGAAGAGACCCACTGGATCATGAAGTCCAACCATTCCCACCCATCTCTAAATCATGCCCCTCAGTACCTCAAACCAACACTGCTGCTATCCTATTTGTGAGTATTGTTTATCAGGATATCAACATTTACTACTTTCAAATCCAGTTACGACCACCAGTACTACGTTGTCTGGTGTGGACACCTAATGAATGTTTTCTGCAGATTTTTGGTTTGACTTATCTTCCTATCAAAAGCCCACCTTGATTTGTCAGCTTAGATTTGAGGTTGTCTCAGGCTGTCTAAATCACCAGTATGGAATGTTTTGTTTTGTTTTTTTTTAAATAAGGAAGATTGCCATTTGAAATACTCACTAACAACTACTTGCAGGGTCTGAGAATCATAGAATCATAGAATCACCAGGTTGAAAAAGACCCACTGGATCATCAAGTCCAACCATTCTCTGTTCTGGGGACAGCAAAAGAAGCATGTGAGGTATTATTGAGCAGCAAAACAATCTGAATACTAATTTTTAATATTAAATTAATCTTTAAATTAATTTTAATATGTATACAGTTGTTCAGTGCCCAAAAAAACCTAGTCAAAGTCCAGGATAATTTTCAGCTATACCAAATATTGTTGTGGTTTTAGCAATAAAAAAACACATGGCTGCTTAGTTAAGCCTCAACCGGCAACAAAGAACCATGGCAGCTGCTTGCTCACTCCTACAGCAGTAGAGGTATGGAATTGAGAAGAATGAAGCCTGAACTCTGCTGGCCAAAGGGATCGAGAAAAGCACAATAGTGATACCAATTGCAGCAGATCACTTTTCTGACTTCAACTCCAGTTCACACATGATAACCCTGATCCATTGTCCAGAGATGATGAACTGCACTTCAGGGAACACAAAGAACATGTGAGAATTTACAGGAAACACGTAACAGAACAGAAACACGAGGACAAATTATACAATATTGTGATCAGCAACTCCTTAACTAGTATAGTAGATGCATATAACAAATTTATTTTAACACTCTCTGATAAGTTTTGTCATTATTCCAACCCTTCAAGCTCCACGTTGGATGCCAAAAAGGATAGTTTTGGTTTTAGCCCCAAGCCAGTAATGAAGAACCCCATGGCCACTTAGTTTATCTTAAACCAGCAACAAAGACCCATGGTGGCTGCTTGCTCACCCCTCTGGAGGGATGGGGTGGAATCAAGAAGAGAAGGAAAACTTATGCGTTTGGACAAAACCAGTTTAGTAGAGCAGCAAAAGAGAAGGAAAATAACAACAATGACAATAATAACAGAATATACAAAGTGAGTAAACAATCATTCACCACGTGGAGAAAAAAAACCCAAAAACCCACAATGCCCACAAACATCCCCAGCTGTTATTCCAGCACCCTCACCAGCTTCATCGCTCTTCTCTAGACACACTCCAGAGCCTCAACATCCTTGTTATGGTCTTGAGGACAGTAACCTCTGGGATGAAATCTTGATTTTGCTGTCTACCCTGTCAAAACCCTCTTGACTTAAATGCTATATACCAAATGTATCAATATTTCTACACATAATTAAAGACAACACCAGAGCAAAAGTTTGTTTCTTTTCTAGTCATGATGACTCTAATTTTTATGTGAATGAAAGTCAGACTTGGCTAGAGAGCTCTTGTTTCCTTGCCAAAAACAAACAAGAAAAAGCTTGCTTTAGATATAAGCTATAAGAATAATAGTAATTTCTTTCAAATTTAAAGCAATAAAACCACTATGGAATCTTCCCCTAAACAAGGTTAAATATTCTTTTCAATTCCAGATAATTATTTTAATGAAGAATTAGAATCATAGTAGAATCACAGAATGGTTTGGGTTGGAAGGGACCCTATTCAAGATCATCTGGTTTCAACCCCTTTACCATAGGCAAGGACACCTCCCAGCAGACCAGGTTGCTGAAGGCACCATCCAACCTGGCCTTGAACATCTCCAGGGAGGTGGCATCCATGACTTCTCTGGGAAATCTGTTCCAGTGCGTCACCCCACTAACAAGAAAAAATGTCTTCCGAATATCTAAATCCTTCCTATCTAAATACCTTCCTAATATAAATCTCCCCTCTTTCTGCTCATAGCCATTACCCCTCATCCTATCACTGCACTCCCTGATAAGAAGCCCTTCCCCAGCTTTCCTGTAGGCCCCTTTTAAGTACTGGAAGGTTGCTGCAAGGTCTCCTCAGAACATTCTCTACTCTAGGTTAAATAAACCAAATTTTCTCATCCTTTCCTTGCACAGAAAGTGTTCCAGCTCTCTGATCATCTTCATGGCCCTCATCTGGACTTATTTGAACAGGTCCGTGTTCTTCCTGTGCTGAAGACTCCAGAACTGAACATAGTACTCCAAGTGAGGTTTCACGAGAGCAGAGTAGAGGGGGAGAATCACCTCCCTTGACCTGCTGGTCACACTTCTTTGGATGCAGCCTAGGATACGGTTGGCTTTCTAGGCTGCAAGTGCACATTGCTAGCTCATGCTGAGCTTCTCATCCACCAGCACCCCAAAGTCCTACTCTTCAGGACTGCTCTCAACCCACTCTCCACCCACCCTGTATTTGTGCTTGGGATTGCTCCAACCCAGGTGCAGGACCTTGTATTTGGCCTTGTTAAACTTCATGAGGTTAGCACAGGCCCTCCTCTCAAGTCTATCGAGGTCCCTCTGGGTGGCATCCTTCCCCTCCAGCACCTCAACTGTATAACATAGCTTGGTACCATTGTCAAACTTGCTGAGAGTGCCCTCAATCCCAATGTTCATGTCTCCTACAAAGATATTAAACAACACTGGTCCCAGTTCAGACTCCTGTGGAATAACATATTGGGCAGACAGTTGTGCTCATGACTTTTCTCCACTGTAGCACAGTATTCAGTCAATGTGCAATAGGTGCCTACATAATTAAATTTGTCTCTTCATATTCAAATGAGCAGCAAAATCTTCTTGTAACCATGTAATCACTCCTCATCAGTGTGTGGCCAAGTTCCTTGAGGGCCAATAGAGTGGGCTACCATCTGCTATCAATACTATCCCCATGCTCCCCATTTGTGAATTATGTCAGGCCAATTTCACTTCTAAGCTAACAGAAGGTGACAAGCCTGGCAGTTCGCAACTTCTCCCTGCATGATTGATTCAGCCTGGCTGACCAGATCCATGCTGATGAGAACATGCCAGTCCACAAGAAAAGAATTTGAATAATTGAAGACTTCAGAGCTTGGTGTGCCAGATAATACAATTCATTGTTTAATTACAGTGCCAGCAGAATATACATGCATCTACTACAAATATTGTTGACTGCAAAATCATCATCAGACCTACATTTGTAAATAATGCAAAAGGAAAAAGAAGCAAGATTCAATAAAGCTAAATTAGTCAGTGATCCATTTTATCTTTGAAAGAAAGCAAAGCATTCAAAGAAATACTTCAAGCTGGAAAATCAAGAACATGTGGAATGTACTTAAAATGTTGCAGCATGTCATCAATCTCGCTGAGGCAAATAAAACCAAAACTTTTATGTCCTGAATTTTTTCACAGACAATACTTATATTTATCTACCTTTTAGCTTGCTCGTGGAGGTTTATCACCGACTGAAGAAAGTAGAAGTGAATCAAAGAGGTGCTTCAAAACAAGCAAAGATGGACAATCTCTAGGACACTGGTTTTTGTGATAGGTCACATCATGCCAAATTATGCTATTTCTACAAGCCTTTCAAACTATTTAGACTAGTCCACCTTGGAAAACCCCACTATTAATGACCTTCTAACACATGAGTATTTTTGACAAATCCATCCTTAACGGCAGGAGTTGAAATCTGGTGATCCCAAATACTGCTGAAAATCCAGTCATGTTTCAGTTTAATTTGAGTCTTTAACTTAAAGGTGAGTTTGGGTGTTGTTTTCATTTTTTAAATGTTTAATATACACAACTTGTAGCAATTTTAAATTAAGGAAACTTTGCTGGGTTTGAATGAAACCAAACTAATTTGTCAGAACATTTGGTACCAATAGAAGAATTGCTAAATACAGAAACAGTAAATTTTAAGTCTGAAGAGCAGGTCACTATATTTAAAAATTTTGGAGCTGATCAAAATCCCTAGTTCAACATTAAGTTGGGGATGTAGGCACATTGAGCATCTCAATAATGCCTGATGGAATAGAATCAGTCTGACTTATTTCCATAATTTCCTTAACTCAGACATAGCAAGCTTTGAAATTTTATTAGACACTTTAATATACATGGACAGGTAGCTCTTGGGAGTTCTGTAACTACTCCAGTCTTTACACACACCATAGAAGATTGGCACAGTAATAGAACAGGTAGTGTAAAAAAAGTCCAGCTGCAGTAGCAAGAATGGTCATTGAATTAACATTCTATTAAAAGAAGAAAAAAACCACAATCACATCCCCTTAAAAGGTTTTGGATGTTTTGGGTATTTTTGTTTGTTTGTTTCTCACTTCCACCACAAGGTTTTACAACTGGCTATGTGGTGAGAGCTGTACAAATTATGAACTGATTTTTGTTCCGGGAACCTTTCTGTCTTAATTTTGACAAGTTTTTGATTTTTTTTTATTTTTAACTGCTGCAGCACATTTAACTTATTAAGTCCCGTAGAGATTTATTCCATTTACAAGAGAAAAAATTGTGTTTCATACCCCAAAACATGTTCTGCGACCCTCATACAAGCATGTTCTTCTCATATCTCATACCTTGTTAGCACTTTCCGTTCACTGCAAGTTAGCATTCACTGTGCTATGACCACCAAAGGCAACAGTCACCATCTGTACCCTAGCAGCTTCACGGGCTGGGCAGCTGATTTTGGAATTCCTCCAAACTGGCAAAAACACATCCTCCACCACGTCGTAGACTGCTTTTCACACAACCTGCTGTGGCTGGCCCCAGCTGCACCTGACACAACAACTGTTTGGGCAGCTCCAGCCAGTGCTACTGATTTCGAAGCCCTGTACGGTTAAACTATGCATACTAGTCTCATCCTGGTTATACCATGGTCATCCAAGACCTCTGATATGTTGTCACAATCCCAAACATTTGTTACATCTCCTTTAGACTTCAGAAACTAAATCTTGATTCAAATTTCCATATAATACTTTCCTCATAGAACTTCTTTCCCTTTTTAATATCACTCTCTAAAACTATTATGTAAGACTAGAGCTGCAGTATATGTAGGTATCACATCTACTGAAAACCTAAAAACAAACTTAAAAAATAAATTAGATATTTCTAGTCCTCTTCTTCCATCTCTTGCTTCTCTTTAGCTAAGGTACAATTATATCTGAGGGAGCAATTTAGACAAAAAGTTTGATTGTACTTCAAGAATTCAGAATCTTATCTTGCACATTAGGTGCTAGCATCTGTTACCATTTTGGGGGTGTCTACCAGCAGATCTGAGCTAATTACAAAGGTTGTGCCCCTCCTTGTCCATTCTACACTTACATGAGGTCAGCCATGTTCTCCATGAAAAAATTCCTTTTTATGAAAAGCAAAAGTAGACTTCACTCCATTTTCTGACTCAATATGTGCGTATGACTATTTCAGAATGACAGTTCTATTACAGATATTTGGAAATGCATGAGCTGTTTAAAACCAAATAAAAAAGCTGTCAGACTTGCTGGCTAATTAATGAGTGCCCATAAATTAAGCATTTTAGGTTAAATACCAAGACAGCTTTTTGCTTTATTAAAAGACAACAGATGAAGAGAAGACTGTCAACAACAAGATGCCAAGAAAGCCCAACACTGCCACAAATTTCCATAAAACACCAGGCAAGGAATTTGTGGGCATTTCCCTTGAGTTCTTATTTCCCAACTTATCAGGGAGGCCAGGTTTTTCCACTTCTCCATTTGCTTCTTTGCATCCTTTCCCACTTTAGAGTTCATCTGCCCGGTGACGTCATCTCCAACGGGTATGTGAAAGACCCTACACAAGGTCTCTGTTTTCTCAGCTGCCAGCCTTGCTGTGTCCTCACCATTATGTAATCAGAGGAAGAAGAGGAAAGAAACATGAAGAGTTCAATCATAACAAACTTGAATTGACATTGCTGTACCATGCTGAGTGTGCTGTCTAGATTTTGCTCCAAAGATGATACCTGACTTCAAAGTGATGCAGGATACAGACTACATATTATGCAGTTGTTCCACATGCTTTTTTCACCAAGCAAAGACACTGCTGAAACTGGTTCTCCAGGTGCTTAGGGGCACAGGCAATCAGTTTTCCAAGACAAAAAGTGGCAAAATTATCAACCTATACTAAAAATAACATGCAATGACCGCTTCCAGAGATACCATAACCAAACCATGGCTCAACTGAGACAATTAAGTTCATCATCTCTGCAGCAGCTAGGACAGTTTCCACTGTGCCACCCGTTTCAAACACTCGTCAGAAAGGGCACGCTATTGTTTTCTCAGCTTTTGGGGTCTTGTGACCGAAAGAAACAGCTCAGTTACAGATGCAACACTTCAAGGAATATTGCTTGTAGGATCATAGTGAAGTAAACATTAAGCAGATAATGCATTTTATTAGTTCCGGAATTTCTAGTTTTACTTGGAAACTGCACTAACAGGTCTAGAATGCCTGCTGACATATTCCTTCTGTGCAAGTCAAGTAATGCTTCCAGAAGTTTCTCAATAAAACCATCTAGTTTTTTTCTTTTTTTGGCATTGGAATAAAATGGGGATACTGGCATGTAGTCTGGGACCACGTTTCCATTATAATGAGGTGCTACAGAGCTGAGCAGAAAATAATTCTCCTGCGCAGGCCTTAGGTGTCTAATACACCCATGTATTATTGGCATTTTTATAACGAGAACCAGTCATGACTGCTTAAAGTAAAGACTGAATAAGCTTCAATGTCATAACTTTGGAAAAAAACTAAAGTTACTTAGAAAGCTCAGTAGGATCAGGATACGGTAACTTCAGGGCCATACTTTACCATATGAAATGCAGATTCCACTTTCAGTAAAAGATGATTTCCCAAAGCAATGGGGAAAGAAACAGGGACACTTCAGGATATGATTTCTAGATAAAGCTTTCTTTCACTACAGGTTACACCTAGGTATATGCTAACAGTGTTATCCCCAAATATGAGAGAGATTTCTACACTGGTCCTTTTGCAAAAAAGCACCTGTAAAAGACATTGAGCTATATGAATAGTAGCCAAGCTACACGTGGGAGCAAGCACTTTGAGACCTTAAGGCTAACTACCTTACCTAGGTAGCAGTAGGGGTGTGACAGGCATTTAGAGCTCTGAACTTTTGGAAGGGCTATGTTCCATCACCTCTCCCATGCTACTGAAGTCAGAGTTAAGGTAAGACAGCATGCTGTTTACAAACCTTTAACAATCGCAACTTGCTGCTATTGTAAGGCCTTGCCCTCCTGTCTGCTACCTCTACATTAAAGCTACATGGAGGAGGGAAACTGCAAATCTACCCATGAACAAAAAAGAGGGCTCCCTTCCAAATCTGGTGGGAATTATTTCCCCTTTTGTCATGAAGCTTGGGTCTCATTGCAGCGGCCAAAACAACCAAAAGGTGCCAGAATACCAACTCATTTCAGAATAGAGCTAGTGCCCCTAACCACATCATGCCTGTGCCAAAAACCAGCCATAGCACGTATTATTTGTTTAGCAGCCAGGTAGGCAAATTTATGACAGGAAAAGTTACAATACTATAAGGGGGAAAAGAAAATCTGCCTCCTTCAGAATATTTATCTTGTCCTCATTATCTTGTGCTTTTACAAAACTACCCATGCCGAAACAGAAATGTTTCGGCCTGATGGGGTAGTACCTGATCTCTGAAAAATAAGAATTCTGTAGCTCAAACCAATCCAAGGTAATGCTTAAGAGTGGTAAAAAACCCCAGTAAAAGCAGTGGGATTTACTATGGACATATGATTAGAGATGTGATTAAACACCCAGCCAAACTAGGGCAAGCTGCTGAATAATGTGTCAAAGCAGGTAACTATTGAAGTTTGATAACACAGTATTATATTAACCCCACGTCATTTTAAAAGAGGCTCCTTGTAGGACAAAAATACGCTATCAAATTAAAGAGAAATTACATAAATGCTTGTGTAAGTTTGAAAAATAAGGTATACTTCATTGCTATTAAACTCTAAAACTACTTTGAATCTTATTCATGTCTTCTCCAGCCTTGACAATGTTGAGTGCAGGTAAAACCCTGGCTTCTGAAAAATAACTGATTTTTGATGAACAAACTCAAGCTTATTGCTGGAAAATAATTTTAAAAAGTTTTCTAAACACAAGTCAGACTTCTGGGGTTTTTCCCATATTTTAAATGCTTGAAAAAACACAGTGCCATTACACAGGAAAACCACAAGGGGCCATTACTCAAGTTCCACTCTGATGTTTGCAGACCTTTTGAACCTATCCTCTCCACATAAATTTCCAGCTATTGTAAACAGAGAGTTACCCACTGGAACTACTAGACTGAACAATATGCAGAAATGCTACACTTAGCAAGCTGGAAAGAACATATTTCAATACAGCTTCCAGCTCAAAGCCAGGATAAGCACAGTGGCCAAATTCACACTTGTTACAAATTGGTGTCATCCCACTTCACTGATGGGTTTTTTTCCCAAGTGATGCCAGCTGAGAGGCCATTAAAATGTAGTGGCGTTTTTCCATCAAAGTAGACTATAAGTGGTAACTGCAGAGAAGCCATTATGGGAAGACAGAAAATTAAACCTAGAAGTAATTGTGGGACTGCAGACTCTGTGCCTTATAAGGTTTTTGTATAGCCCATATTCATCCAGTATGCTTTAGTAAAGCCTGTGGAACTAGGCAATTAAGAATGCAGGTTGTGCCCATACAGATGAGTAAGAGATGACAATGTTGAGTGCAGGTAGACCCCATGTAGTACTCAAGGTCGGAACAACTGTCACTAGTGCCTAGGAACAAGAATGACCTGTATTATTGTCTTACCATCTATCACTATAATCAGCCAAACCATTCCACCTACAAAACACAGCTGCTAATCTGTGGGTTTTGATCTGTCTACACAGACAGCAGCCATCATGTAGAAAACCCAGTTGTCAACTACCCTGCACATATTTTGTAGCGTTATAACAACTCCTGGCAATAAAAACTAGGGAAGTGTTGAGCAGCTCAGTCTCACTGTAGGTCAGCAGATTCATCAGGCTGCACAAAAGTCACTTTTCAGATTACTATTCACATGACCACAGCAGATTTAGACTGAAGTTCACTGCAATACTGTTATACATACGACCTTGTAGGCTTGCAGGAAGAACACCCTGTGGGAAACTCAAAAGAGAATCCTAGTTATCTGATTAGGGTGATGAACTTCAACAGCTGAGGCTATGAACCCCAATGTTTCTTCATTCTCTCTCTGCCCCTCTCCCCCAGACAGATTTTATTAACTACCCGTAAGAGAGAAGTTAATTGAGCTTAAGCAGCTGTTCTGAAGAGGCCAACAACTTACAATCTAGCAAATGGACTCTGAAGTTCCTCCAGTGCCCATAATCTAAACCTGTTTTTCCTCTATAACCAACATAAAAACACTGTTCTAGACAAAAAAAAAGAGCCATTCTATCACGATGAGCTGGACAAAATACCTTACTCAATGTTCCAGGAATTCTAGTGACGGATAGAAGATAAGAGCTGATCAAATCAAAGTTACTCAGTGTAGTTTCTCTGGCAACACTGCTGCCTTTCCCCATAAAATCAAACTCTATCTATTTGAGATGTTGAGAAATCCTATAACCTCCAGAACATGGAACAGTATTTCAACAAATATAGTGACTTGCAACAATCAGTTATAAGGACATGGACTTGGAAACTGGCTTTCCCTTGTGTTCTCACTCAGCTTTGCACTGACATCCATATAGGCAGAGAGGAAAATGTGTGTTTTAACCTGATCTGCTGACTAGACCACAAAAAATTCGTATTTTATTAGGATCATATATGTCATGTGAGAGGCTGATGGACCAACATATTCACTGTATTTAAAAGTACTCATTTTGCTAAATAAATTGCCACTAAATAGCAAAGTGACATTGTATTCCCCCATGAACTGTACTTTCTCCAGATGAAATTCTAAGGAAGTCAGTATATGTTTTAGTAAGTAGAAAGGAAGACCTCCCCTCTCGCTAGTAATTTTCATCATCTGTCTGACTTTAGTCTATTCTTTTTAAGACCTTGCTTTACAAAAGTTTCCCCCACATGTACCATATCTTGTATAATCAAGGCTTTTAGAAGCAGCACTCTGCTCTGGGTGAGGCAACGTTTTGGTTTGATGGTAGCTGGTACAACAGGACAAAAGTTCCTTACAATTGCATAAAATATATAAATTAAGCAACTTAAAATATATATATTAAGCAACTAGTACCGAATCTTTAATGTAGCTTAAGAAATAAACTCGGTATTTCAGGGGAGGTTACATTCCTTATGAAAATCTCACCTTCTAAGCTCCTGAAATTTAATTTCGATTTTTATTTCTCTGAACCATGTATCTTAGCTAGATAAGGCAGGGAAACCCTATCTTCACCCTCCCAAACCCTACTTTTTCAAGAATAAGACTGAAAGAAAAAGAAAAGTCTTATGGCTCACAGCTCCTTAAATGGTCACAAAACATTGAGAGCACACAACATGTCCATCCACTCATCTCCACCTTTCCAGCCTGCCTGGCAAACTCCGAAGACAATACAGAAATATACCAGAATCCTGGCCTCAGCAGCACTACTGGAGTGGAATTTGCTACTGCAGCAGATAACTCTGTGAAGAACTGCAGGCAGACACAGTGAAAGGATCGTAAGACACAGCTGCAAACCAAAACAAAACTAGTAAGTCCAATGTTAGAGCCAGCAGCTTTGTCAGCACACCTTTAATGTAAACAAAGCATAGGCTGCACAGTGCTCTCAGGAGCACAGCTGAACAACTGCCTTTCTCCTACTAGCAGACTTCCTCTGCAACATGAAGACAAGGCTCAAAATTCATACTTGAGAGCTAACTGAAATTTACAGTTTTCCAGACTCTATCATCTTGAACACATCATGACATACAGAAGCCAAGAAAAACAAATGAAATTCATGTTTTACTGGGTCCCACATGCTGTGATATTTCCAAGCCTACTAGCTAGCATCCACCAAGAAACATGCAGAATGTTCAATTCTGAAAACAAATCCACTACCAAGACAAAGCACAGGAAAAATATCAACTCAACTAGCTACTCCATATGTTTTTCATTTAACTATATTCTGCAGAGGAAGTAAATTTGGTACATAATACATTTGGCTTCTGTCCATATTCTTTTTATTATTAAGCATGGGGGCAGAGGGGCTAGTGCCCATCTTTGCAGCCCTAGTTCCTCTTCCTTCTTCATGTACACTCACTCCCACCCAAAGCAGACGACATGCAAGAGCTACCTATTCAAAACTGCATGAGAGTACTGCTCTGGCAGTGATTTGCACACAGGGAGATACATCCATGCGTACTGTAAACAGAACATGTTTTACATATATTGTAGAAATATTAAGCTGCATCAAGAGGACGGAAAGCTGGACTTGGAGACCCTAGTATGCGTACATGGTAGTGAAGGAAAACTGACAACATTTAGATAGAGGCAGCTCTCCCATTCCCTTTAATGAGGTTAAAACAGCAGCATTAAGATGACTGTACAGCTTGGCTGTCGCCCAAAAGTTTACTCTGAAGAAAACTTTGATTTGGCCAAAATTATGTGCTGGATAAATACCATATGTACAATAAATATATACCTTCTAGAAGGATACGTACATATCCACATTTACATATTATATGCAAATGATTCAAGCACCATCTAGGAAAATGAAACCATTAACTCCAGTAAATTAAACTGTTCCTTCAAGTGAGTTACAGGGGACCTCTTTATACAACTGTTGTTACTTATTATCCCAGAGCATTCCACTTGCACAAAAGTGGAAGTTGCTGCATATACCTTGTTCAATAAAGCATATGTATAAAACAGAACTATTAGAAACCTCTCCCATACAAAGCACAGAAATAGGTTAAAGGACAGGTTCCTAGAAGAGGCATGGGAATCCTTGGCAGTAGATTGGCCAGCTTGGTAGGGCAGGCATTAAAACTGATGGACTCCGATGACAAGGTCCAAAGAAGCAATGGTAACAGCATTGTATAGAACACATCATAGAATCATAGAATAGTTTGGGTTGGAAGGGACCTTAAAGCCCATCCAGTCCCACCCCCTGCCATGGGCAGGGATACCTCCCTCCAGATCATGCTGCCCAATGCCCCATCCAACCTGGCCTTGAACACTTCCAGGGATGGGGCACCCACAGCTTCCCTGAGCAACCTGTGCTGGTGTCTCACCACCCTCATCATGAAGCAACCACCCAACTGAGGAATAAGCCAGGACAACAAGAGCAGCAATAAGAGTTCCTTAGTTGCCTACCCAGATGAGAACAAGACCATTAATCACTTCAAGTGTATGTATATCAATACATGTAGTCTGGGTTAAAAAACAGAAGGAACTGAAGCTCTCATCCAGTCAAAAAGTTAAGATATCATAGGAATAACTGAAATATTGTGGGAAAACTCACAACTAAGGATCACTGCAGAAGGCTATGGGCTGCTTGTAAAGACAAGCAGGTAAAAAGAATCATAGAATTGCTTGGTTGGAAAAGACCTTTAAGATTGAGTCCAACCATACCTCTCCACTACTAAATCATATCCTTAAGCACTTAAGTCATCTNGCCTCCTTTTCTCAAGGCTAGGCAACCCCAATTCCCCCAACCACTCCTCGTAAGACTTTTTCTCTAACTCCTTCACCAGCTTTGTTGCCCTTCTCTTGCCACGCTTCAGCACCTCAATGTCTTTCTTGTAGTGAGGAGCCCAAAACTGAACACAATATTGAAGGCATGGCCTCATCACCTCGATGATCCTGCTGGCCATGCTACTTGTGACACAGGCCAAGATGCTCTTGACCTTCTTGGCCACCTGGGCACACCTCTGGCTCATATTCAGTCAGCTGTCAACAAACACCCCTGGATACTTCCCTGCCAGGCAGCTTTCCAGCCACTCTTCCCAAAGCCTGTAGCCCCACAAGCGTTGCTGTATCCCAAATGCAAGACTCTGCACTTGTGCTTATTAAGCCTCATATCACTGGCCTCAGCCCATTGAATCAATCCATTCATATCCCTCTGTAGTGCCTTCCTACCTCTAGCAGATCAACTCTTCCTCCCAGTTTAGTGTCATTCACAAATTTGATAAGGGTACACTCACTCCTCTCATCCAGATCATTGATAAAAGATATTGAACAGAACTGGATGCAGCACTGAGCCCTGGGGAACACCACTGGTGACAAGTCTCCAATTGGAGTTAATTCCTTTTACTATCACCCTGTGGGTCTGGCCATCCAGTCAGGTTTTCACCCAGCAGAGAGTGCACCTGTCCAGTGGCAGCCAGTTTCTCAAGCAGAACAGTGAGACACTATGTCAAAGGCTTTACTGAAGTCCAGGTACACTACAGCCACAGCCTTTCTCTCATCCATTAAGCAGGTAACCATGTCATAGAAGGAGTTCACGTTAGTTTGGCAGGATCTGCCTTCCATAAACCCCTGTTTACTGGACCTGATCACCTGGTTGCCTTGTGCATGCTGAGTGATAGCACTCAAGATGACCTGCTCCATGACCTTCCCTAGCACTGAGGTCAGACTGACAGCCTGTAGTTCCCTGGAATTTCCCTCCTGCCCTTCCTGTAAATGGTTGTAATATCTGCCAGTCTCCAGTCAAGAGGAACTTTCCCAGTCAGCCAGGACTGCTGGCAGATAAGGGAAAGGGAATTGGTGAGCACATCTGCCACCTCCCTTAATACCCTTAGGTGGATCCCATCCAGCCCCATAGACTTGTGTATGTCTAACTGGCCAAGCAGGTCTCTAAGCATTTCCTCTGGGATCAAGGCAGCTTTGTTCTGCCCTCCCTCCCTATCTTCAAGCTCAGGAGGCAGAAAGCATTTTACCTTACTACTAAAGACTGAGACAAAGAAGGCATTAAGTACCTCACCCTTGTCCTCATCTTTTGTCACTATTCTTCCCGCCTTCACCAGGGAAAGGACAAATTTTTCCTTGGCCCTCCTTTTGTTGTTAAAATAGCTGTAGAACCATTTTTTATCATCCTTGAACGAATTGGACAATTTAAGTTCCTGAATATAATTTAAGCCATGAGTGTATAAAGGTCATCTACAGAAATTGTGGAAGCTCTATCAAATGCCTCTGGGTCAAGATAAGATGGGTGGTCTCCAAGGGGGATCTTACAGCATATATTTGCTACCAACCTCCAAACCAAGATCATATGGCCAAAGAAGCAATATTGGGTGACTTAAGCATGTTTCAGGTTAACAGAAACTGATCCTTGTGGGTGACTTTAACTACAAAGACGTTTGTTGGAAGAATAATATGGCAGATCACATGTCATCCATCGAATTCTTGGAATGCATAGAGGACTGTTTCATGCAAATGTTAGATGCGCCAATCACGAATGAGGCACTGCTGGACTTGCTACTCACAAACCAAGTAAACCTGTGTTGTAATATCACAGTTAGTGACAGTCTTGACTGCAGTGATCACAATATTGTGGAGTTTAGGATCCCACTGAGCACACTGAAAGTTAGTACCAACACAGTGGTTTCAAATTTCAGAAGAGTAAACTTCAGCTCGCTCAGAGCTCAGATGGCTGTGATTCTGCAGGAAGCTTCCATGAAGGATAAAGGAGCTAGTACATGCTGGGAGTTTTTCAAGAACGCGTTGCTGGAAACACTGAAACAGTTCATCCCCTTTAAAGGTAAGGGAAGTAGGTGAAGCAAGAGGCTCCTTTGGGATGTGGATCTTCAAAACTCAAAGAGAAGCATACTACAGATGGAAAAGCATTCAGAACGAGAAGGGCATTACCATAGTATGCAGAGCTGTGGACAGAAAAGAAAAAGCTCAGCTCAAATTGAAATCAACCAGAGTATCAAAAACTACAAGAAAGCGTTCTTCAGGTACATAAAACACCAAGCAGAAACAGAAGGAAAATATCTGCCTCTCTGTTAAACATGAGAGGTCAATTAGTCCCGAGTCCTGAAAATGCACAGGTTCCACACTTTCTTCACCTCTTTTTACCAGCACTATGCCTTCCTAACAAAACCCCAGACTGATGCAAATACAGACCCACCATCAGTGCCAGAAGAGTTGGTAAGCAAATTATTACAAGAGCTTGATCCCTACAAATCAATGGGCCCTCACAATATTCACCTGAAGGTGTTAAGAGATCTGGCTGATGTCATTGCAAAGCCATTCTCCATAGTCTTTGAGAAATTGTGGAGGTCAGAGGACATACCAGAAGGCTGAAAAGAGTCTAACATCACTCCCATCTACAGGAAGGGCTTAAAGGAAGATCCAGGAAATTATAGGCACATCACATTTACTTTAGTCCTGGGGAAAGTTACAGAACAAGTCTTCCTGGGGGCTATCGCAAGTCAAAGGAAGCACATGATTGGGAAAAGCCAGAACAGAGTCACAAAGGGTAGATGGCACTTAACAAACTTGATCACCTCCTAGAACAACGTAACATCCTGCTCAGTTGATATACAGCATGGTGGACTTGTCTACCTGGATTTTTCCAAGGCTTTTGACACTGTTTCCCACCACCTCCTCCTAGAGAAACTTACATGTTACAGTCTAGAAAAGTGGTCTGTGTGCTGGGTGGGGAACTGTCTGTCAAACCACACCCAAAAGGTGGTGGGAAATTACAACCTGTCACAAATGGAGTGCCCCAAGGATCAATATTGGGCCCAACACTCTTTAATATCTTCATAAGTGATCTGGATGATGGGATCAAGTGTACCCTGATGAAGTTTGCTGACACCATCAAACTGAGTGGGTAACTACATGCTTTGGAAGGGAGAGCTGTCCTGCAAGAAGACCTGGGTAGGCTGGAAGAGTGGGCTAACAAGAACCTTGTGAAGATAATCAAAGGCATGAGAAGCCTGTCATATAAGGAAAGGTTGAGAGAAGTGGGTTTGCTCAGCCTTGAGAAAAAAAGAAAAAAACCTTAGCCCCATGTCCCAGTATTTAAAGGGTGGCTACAAAGAAGATGGAGACTCCCTTTTTCACAAGGAGTAACATGACAAACTTGAGGGATGATGGGTACAACTTACTCTTGGGAAGCTTCTAATTGGATACAAGAGGAAATTTTCACAATGAGAACAATCAGCCCTTGGAATAATCTCTCATGGGAAGTAATGGATTCTCTGAGACTGGGCACTTGAGATTTAGCTGGATCACCCTGTCTAGACAGTTCCTTTTCCAAAAAAGGCTGGAACAGACGACCCTTGATGTGCCTTCCAACCTGGTATTCTATAAGTGATAGGTGAAATAATCTATACTGTACCGTACATACCTTCCATGGAACTATATATCCAAGCATACTCAAAATAAAAGTATTAACACTTGACATTAATAAAATAGATTTTTATTTTTAGTACTAGACCAAGGACAGTTTAGGCACAATTCTGATTAATATAAATCACCTTCCAAGGCTTACACTTTCTTGCCAAAGTTTGAAGACAGACTTTGTTATTAGATTTGACTCGTCCAGCATATCAGCTGCTACTCAAAGTATCAACAAGTTACTAAAACATAAAAACTGCCAGACTATTCTATGTTGTTAGCATGAATCATTCATCTAACTCCTTCATTAAATAATACTAGATTGCTAAGCAGGGGTGTAAGTAAACATTCATGCTTTGTGCTATAAATCTAATAGCTGACAATCACTGACATGCAATTATTGCCTAGCACATTTATATTCATTATTCACATACAATTTAAAGATTAACTGTACTAACTGTGAAGTTCTTATGAGTCTAAAAGTAGACTAGACGAATATGTCAACACAAGTGTGTATACATCCGCACAACTAAGTTACTTGTAGAAACTATTTATAATGCAGCAAAAAAAAAAGTCTTCAGTTGTGCAGGAACAGATGTGAGCTTTAAAATATGATAGCGTGCAATAGATGTATGCAACTTGATACTTACTGAAAACACCTTACTGGCCAATATTCCAGGACAGTTTCAAGATCGTTAAATCAGCTAAGGAGATTCAATAAGTCCCATGATCAAAGTTTGAAAAAAGCACTATTACTACCCAAATCACATGCCATAGAAGGTACTCAAAGAGCCTCTTCACCTCAGGGAACTAACAAGCCAGTATGGCTACAAGACAGATACACAGCCCTCGGCAAAGGAAACTTTTGGCACAAGAACACAGGAGTCCCTCCTGAATCATAAAATTCAGTCCTATACAGTCATTATACAATACCTAACAAATTCCATTTCAGAATACTTCAGTATTTTAGACCCAATCACTGTCTAATTAGAAGACCTTTCCAGACCTTTGATTTAATGATGAGGGAGATGTTTTCTAATTTGCAGCCAGAACTTGTTCATGTCCAGTTAAAGCTTATTTGGAAGCAACTCAAGCTTCTTCAGATATCTGTAACAGTACATGAAATCAAAATTCAAGCTGAAAACTTAGATTATCACTAAACAAATTTCAATCTAGAAAAAAGCGAGAAAAAAGAAGACAATTTCAACTCAAGTGAATTTCAACTCTCAAGTGAATTGCATCTATGAAGAGATCTTTAGTTCTGCAAGAAAATAGTTTTTAAAACCTTCAAATCCACTTGGTTATATGTCAATCTGTTGAAAAGCACAATCTAGTAAAAGAGATTCTTCTGAGATTTTGCGGGGTTTGAAGGAAACAAGCTATAATACAGCGTTCCAAGAAGTTTACAATACAGAGAGAAGACAAAAATCACTGGCTTTTCCTCCCTTGCCAGCAGGCCTAACCATTTTAAATGAGCATAAGAAACATCCAAGTCCCAAACCACTAGTTTCAAAAAGGATTTACTTCAGTCCTTTATCTGTCATTCTAAAGCAAACCAGACCAATGTCCCATACAGATATGCTCGATCGTAACCTCCAGCAGAGAGAGAAGCAACTCATATAAGGTCTAAGTGGGATTTTGAAATGTAAGAACTATAAAATTGTCATCTAAAGATCAAAATAAGCTGTCCGCAGAGCTGACACTGCTTTTGGAGAGTTGTCTGCTCACTGCAAAAGAATCTAGCCAAGCATTTGCAAGGGGCACTGCATAAGAATACTTTTTAAGTAAGCACATCTTTTCAGTCCATGAACCTGAGTGCCTAGCGTAAAAATTTATTGACAACAGTAAAGGAAGTGTTGCTGATGTAACCACGTTGATATAGCAACACTATCACAGAAAGGTTAAAAAATTCAGATGAAAGATGACTTGGTTGTTTTTCAACTGTTCTGCAGATATTATTGTCCTAAAAATGGGGTTTTTTCGGTTAGGTCTTAAAAACATGTTGTAAAGGTTTTAAATCTATGCTTATATGCAGGAACAGTTTAAAAACAAACACAGAATTTATGCAGGTTGAAATGAATAAACACATCTTCTGTTCAGATAGAGGGGGAATTGCTGAAGGTCAGTGTTTTCAATATGCACTGCAAAAGTTATCAGTCATAAAAGAGCTGCAATACAACACTTCTGCATAAAAGCTGATGGTTACAAGGATATAGTCTAAACTCCACTGTCACTACATTACAGTGAAAAGCACATCAAGGAGAGACTTCTGCTTTGTACCCACATTGCCCCAGCCAAGAAAACCATTTTGTGTTGTTGTTATAAATAGTGAGAATGCTGAGATATCAGAGAAAGTGTTTTTTAAAAAAGTCAAAGCTTAGAGGAAGGAAGGAAGGGGAGGAAGATTCTCTAATCTTGAGTTTTCATGTAAAAAAAATACTGAACAGCAGTGTAGAAGAGAAAATAAAGACTGATCATTTGGGGAAATATGTCCATTTCATCAACAGCAGCTTATTACCTTAGTTGCTGTATGCCTCAGGGCTGAATATGCAATGCAAGGCTTGAGGAGGTTCTTTACCATTGATTGTAACAAGAATAGATTAGACATAAAAGACTGTATTGACTGTACTATACTGAAAACAGGTAGAAAAGGGAGTGAGTGCTTCCAAAATAATATCTGATTATATATATTGGCAGGTAGCGAGATTTAGCATGTCCTCAAAACATAAGAGAAGGTAACATGGTTAAGACAGTTTGGGGGTTTTTTTTAAGTCAAAGGCAAAATGAGAATCAGAAGCAGCAGCATATTTTATTTTCTTCTTTTTTCCCCTCCCTCTTTTAGGGGAAAACAGTTTTAATAGAGGACCAACAGCACAGGAAGATAACCAATGACTAAGACAAATATAGTTATCTGGGTAGGAGTCAAGCAAACCCCAAGAAAGAGTGAGGAATCTGAGGTATGTATGAATTTTCTTTGGGCTGGATAAGATTTGTACAGATCTAAGCAAGTTGGTTGAATTTCTCTGGGTTTTCCTGAAAGTCATATTTTTCAGTTATTACATTTCCTGAAAAGGTGAACTTAAAAACCATGGTCCACAACATTAGAGCTTTAGGAAGTGGTGTATTTGAGCTGGTGTGTTTGGGGAGCTCTAAAGGCAGCTTAACTGCATGCTCTCCTTCCTGTGAAGTTACATTAGACCAAGAGCCTGCACCTGAGGGGAATGTCAGATAAATGGGACTGGCTCCCATACAGACCACCAACATGAAGATTTAGGTGTACCATGGGCTGAACACTGTGGCACCAACCACAGCAGCCTGGAGAGCATAGAAAATATTATCAAGGAATAATGAGAACTACGACTAAGCTCTACTCAAATTAATCTGGAAAAACTTAACGGAAACCACGAAGTTATTAGAAGATTGACATTTAAAGTAGAGGAAGTAGATTATGCCCCATTTATTTGGTCCTTTTCTGATCTAACTCCAGTCTTAGAGCGATTTTACTCTAAATATTTCAGTGACATAAAATTCAGAGCATGGGAACAACACCGTGAGAAGAATGCTGGGAGACCAAACAACACCTGTCAAAATAGAAGTTAGCTAATGCCACAGGCAAAACTGCAACCTCCTCATTCCTGAGGAAAACAAAATTTTGCAGCAATAACTAAAGTGAATATTGCCACCTACTGAAGTGCCAATATAAACTAGTTTCTCCTGGAAACCTCTTAGCTGCAAAGTGACCAAGCTAACTTTGAAAGATCGCAAAATCACAGATTAAGGAGATCTGGTTGCAGGCCATGTAAAAGTAGACACTGTACAAAAGCCAGAGCTGAAGAAAGCATTTGACAATGAAAATCAACAGAAACCTAAGAGGTCTTTGTTTGTTTGCTCAGTTTATCAGAAATCATCCTAGATGCAGAAAGATTGGGGTTTATCTGTTTAGATTTATCATAGAAATCAAGCTGTGCTTGATCAGAAAGACTTGAGTTTTTGCAGTAAAAATATGGAACTCAAAGTACTCCTCTGACCCAGTGTACCTTTTTGACAGAGAAATGGAATTTCTCATGCCGTATGGAAAATTTTCCATAAGGTGATCTAACTACCTGGGTCCACCTAGTCTATTTTTCCTATTCCTTTTTCTACTGAAGAAATATGCAGAGAACTCTTACTTTCAAGAGATTGATTACTGGTCTCCTGCTTAATTTTATTTGTAGACAATACACACCTCTTTGTTCCTGTGGCAACGTTATCCCTGAGCTTAAATATACTTTTTCTTCCCTGATGATTAACCATGCTCAATTCATTTATAGGCAGAAAGCATTTTCTTCATCTTTACTTTCCAAGGTCAAAGAATCCAGCTTCTTTAGACTCTTCTCAGACAAGCCCTGTTCCCTACAGTGACTTGTATGCCCCTGCTCTACAACTAATTGTAGACTGAACAACTGTGTGAAACTCACTTCTCCATGGGCATTTAGTTACATACATTTCCACAACTAGCTCAATTTTTTACAGCTAAATCAGTATCATCTCAGGTCATTACCAAATACTTGAAAGTCCACATTAGATCAATTATACCTTCTGTTTTCAACAAGATAATTACATCACAGGTCCACTTTCAGTATCATCTCTCCTGGTACTTTATTAATCACTTTATTAGTACTGCTAAACACTGCATTAGTTGACAAAACCATTGTGTACATCCATATGTTTTGTGATTCTTTCTCTCAGAATTTAGTCTCATATTGGTATTATAATAAATTTGGCAAGAGTCTACAGAAGCAAAAGTTGAGAAACATAAGGTTAGACAAGAATACTGAAGCCACAGAATGAGTACTACAAGGTAAACTATTTATTACCTCCTCGAACTGTCAAGTGGAAGAAGAAATCAGCTTTATGTTAAAGAAATACTTCAATTGCTGTTTTATAGTTCTACCCAGATAATAAGTTACAACTTAACTACAAAGAAAACATCCATGAATTATTAATAATGTAAGCAAAAAATGAAATGGTAAAAGAGGACCTTTTTAGTTTAGTTCATAAGTTATTTGTTTCATCCTTAATCTGATATTTGACACCAAAGCAACTCTGGCTAACATCCTGTTTACCCTCACACTGATTTAAGTGAAAGACTTCATTACTTTTGGGTGAAGCGCCAAGTGTTTCAGTATGTCCCGTGCTGATTTCGGAAGCTTCCAAACATTGAAATTAGAAATGAGCATGCCAGCTGCCCCTGTACCTCATTCTGTGTACATACGATACTGCCAAGTCAAAGCAGCCGACATCAGATTATCAATTAGCTGGAGGGGGGAAACTTAAAAATCTTGGCAGAGCCCTGAAGTATGGTTATAGAGATGTAAATAATATCAGTGTCTGCATAAATAGCAAAAGGGACATTCAAGGTCTTACTATTAAACAGTCACCACTCCCTTTCTTAAACATTCTCAAGTTTGAGCTCTACTAAAGAATCTGTAAAAAGCTTCCAAGGCTCTATGAAGCAAAAGCACAATGTTTCCCTCCCAGTTTCCCAGTTGGACTATATATCCTTCCATTCCTTCCCATTTTCACATAAAATAACCATATGCCTCCTTTCAAAGGCTGAGATGTTATCAGTTAATACATACTAAATAATTTCTGAATTCTGATTCCACCTTCCTTCACAGAGAAATAAAATGTGAGATAGAACTGAGCTCCAATAAGAAATGAGCTCAAATTTATGTCTTTTACATTGTAAAAAGGCTGCCATTTTTCTCATGAGGGCATCACAATTACAAACCCAACTTTAACCTTCAAGGTAATGTAACTGGAGTTGTAGCATCATTATTCTTGTGCCTTTTTCAGTGTTAGTCACCATTATTATTATTGCTTCTGACTGTTGAACAGTTAGAAAAACATCAGGGGAAGGTCCAAAGGGGAACAAAATTGGAAAATCAGCATGCTGGCATAACTTAGGCAAAGGCATACACAGAAGCATTTATTCAGGAATTTATCCAAGTTCAGTTCTGCAAGAACAGGCTGCAGTCTCATGTTTCTTCTTGTCATTTTTAGGTAGAAAAAAGCAGTATGTCCTAATGAAGGCCTTACAAAGTGTACCATGGGGTAAGTTCCTATATTTAATATGTTCCCAGGAAGAGACATGCTGTCTTGATGGTTCTGTTTTCCAAATGAGACTGATGCCAAAAGTGGGGGCCTGATCATCAAATGCTGTCTTTGCATTTCCTTAATCTCATAGACGGATCGGGAATCATAAAGCTTTCAGCACTATAACAGGAAGTAAAGAAAGGCCATTCAACCAACTAGAATCACACCTATCCTTCTCATTTCATAGCTGCTATAGTATGGAAATAGTTAATGAAGGAAAGGGCAGACATTTCCATATAGCTTTCCTGCAATAATTTGCAGCTATATAAGAAACAGGCAAAAGCCAGGCTTCATACAAATTCTGACAGATTCTATGCTAAATTTGTCATTTCTCGTGCTGTACTCCTTAAGCCAACAGAATACTACTTATACCTATTCATAAACTATATCCATGAGCATTTTCCTCCGATAGATTCAACACATCAACACATCTGTTAGGTGAGAACTCTCAATACACATGCTGATCTCCACACGACATCGCATTTACTGGTGAGTCTAAGCCATACTTGCCAGAATTACCATTTTAAGAATTAGATACACATCTCAATGACTGAGCTCCATAATTCCTCTCTTAGTGGAGTAATGTTGGTATGCTCCTTCTACAACAGCATTTTATCTGAGCTAGTAGAGGCTGCGGGCATAAGCTGAGCTTGAGAACACAGTTTCTACATTCATCTAAACTTTGTACTTATTTGCACTCTCAGATGAAGAGACACTTGACTCTTTGTAAAGATTACAAGGTAAGAAGCAGACCAATAGTACCAATTTGGCCATGACCTGCAAAGCGACAAAAAAAACAGCAATGTACACTACGTATTTTCTCAACAAAAGAACCATGTTTTCAAAGAAGGAGCAACTTCTGTCTTGCTGGATAGGACTTAGCAGTCAGAATATGAATCCTGATCAATACATTTAAAAGCAAAACCATAAATTCTCTACACTGACCAAAGCAGGAGCTGGTCCTTGAAATACACTATTATATAAGTCAGCAGGAGGATAAAGAGACTGAATTTATTAACTTTACTATTGTTTTTACTAAAGCATTCCTAAACAAACCACCTAAATTGATTAAATATCCCTACACATCTTTGCGCCTCTCCTTAGATTAACTTCCTCACCCCACAGAATGTGATTGGTATAGCTAGCTGAAAGACTTACCTAAGCATGGTAGGACTAAGAATCACCCTTTGGGCTCTGGAAAGCAGTTGTGTTTGCTACAGGAATACCAAACTTACAGTTCATCTGTGGTTTTGGGGTTCCCCCCCCACCCCAGCACTTAGATTTACTGTGAGATATCACTGAAAACAATATTCTCTAATTTCCCATATGCAAAGCCCTTTTAAATAAAAGCCATTTTTCCCTAAATTCACTCTTTCTTCAACACCAAGCACAATTTCAAAACAGCATTAAAATCCTCATTTCCAAAGGATCAAGAGAATTCTGAAGGCAGGTTCCCACTGAATGTACTTTCCAGTTTCCTTGAGACTCTGTACTTTCCAACAGGGGTTCTATTATACCCACAAATCTTATGCATTAATTACTGTCATCATTATTAATTACTTAAATAAGGAAAAACATTTATAGGGCTCTAAAATCACACTAAAGACAAAATCTGACCCAGGTATTAAAGAAACTGTAACCACATGGATTGCTACATAATAACTATCAATATTAATTCAGCACTAAATATATTAATACTCCTACAACATTTAGGGCAGATAGTTTAACTATTTTCCAGATTGCTCTATGCAGTATGACTTATCACTGCTGTACAACTTTATTTTGCATTCCCTAGACACAGAGTTAATCGTTACCATTACAATGATGCAGTATTAGCCTAAGTAAACAGCATAAAAATCGCCTTCCACTTATAACGATCGTGGAAGTTAAATGGCAGGTTATATCACAATAAATCACAATAAAGCTAATGCAAAAGCTGATCAAAGTTTTGACTGCCTATAGAACTATAGTTAATAGGATTATAACCTTATATAAAAGTTAGTTGTGGTCACATGAGTGTTCTTCAGGCATGCAGGGTGGACTGTTCTTATATCATGGGTTTCTTACAGACTAACGTACAATTCTATGCAGCAGAACTTCTTCAGTGGTTGTTTGAAAACTAGCATTGTGAGTGCAAACACTAACACCCAGCCTGGGAAACACAGAGAAAGCTAGGCAAACACGTGAGGGTTTTATACCTAAATGCAGTTGGGTGCTTTAGGTTTTCTTCCCCCAAGTATTCAGGCTAATCAGGAAAGAAATCCTCCCATTTTTCCTTCCTACTGACTTTTTCTCTTCTCTATTCTCTCTTCAAATCCAGCCTACAAAAATATCAGGAAGCACACTGACAGAAAACTAGCACACCAGAGTTTGAGGGAATAGGGTACTTGTGCAAAAGCGGCAGTTGATTGTCACCTCTGCCTTCCAAGAAAGAGCTAGTAAAATCTTGTAAGTGATTCTAGTATCTGAGAACAGGCTGTGCTAGAAGGTAATGTCTGAGACCTCACTCTACATGCTGGCTGTCAACATAAACACAAAGAATGTCACAGATCAAATAATGTGGTAGCATTTTAAAGATCAAACAGTCACAGTTTTTCATCATGTGCATCATATCATAATAAACAAGCACCAAACATTTCAAATGCATTACTTACTGTGGTAAATAAGCTCATCAAAATTAGTTCTTCAGCATCCAATCTTTTCTCACCTCCTACACTGATGTTTTGTGTAGCAGGTAAAAGGATGCCAGATAGACCTCACAGAAAATAAAGGATCTTCTTGACAACTGGACTTCTAAAGCATTTCCCTATTTAAGAATGTAAATAAGTGTCCCTAAAATCACAAACAGGAATGAAGGGCCTACCTATTATTTTTTAATCCCAAGAAATTTCTATGTATACCCTTAAGTACCCAAATACCTTGGTGAATCTGGCCTCTAGAGCACTCAAGTCAATTGAAATCTTTGTGTCTACAGAAGAAAAAAAATGCATCAAACACATTATAAAGCAGAGTGTTGTCTGGGAGATATTATAGGATGATGTCAGCTATGTGAACTGTGGTTTCTTTATTTGGCTCATTACATTTTGTCTTAACCATTAACTGATTTGCTCTTCAGTAAACCCTTGTTTGAACCTTAAAGCTCCTTGAGATTGAACAGACCTCCAGATAACTCTAGGTACTTGTATCAGCAGTTTAACTCACACTGAAGAGACATTCAGAAATGACCATACAGAAGACATCTATTAAAAACAAAAGCAGTTCAGTAGAGACAAACAGATTGTCTACAAAGGCCATTCACAAGGCACACATTGGCTTTTTTGGCTGTGGAATGCAGGGGGAAAAAAAGTTGACCACAGAATTTTAATTATGTTAAACAAGATTCAGCTAACTCTGCCAGCGCATCAGATTGGAGTTTAATAGCCCTCAATCAGGTATACAAAGTGCTAAGTATGAGAAAAAAAGACGTCTGAATTGTATACACTTATGCTGAAGTACATTGCTCAATTGAGTGAAACCTTTTCCCGGGGAAAGAAATCAAGACAGGTCTGAAGTTGTCTCCAATTTATTTCTAAATCCCCATAATAAATCCAAAAGTATCTACCAAGTAGTTTTTTAAAATACATGGTTTACAATTCAGAAAATGAGGTCTAAATCAACATTTAATTTGAGCAGATGGAACCAATTTTCCCTTTTGTACAGCAAGTACACAGCATTCTTTAACCCTAAGTTGTTTCAACACTTTATTGACTTGATTGCATCAGGTTTCAGTCTGTCCAGTAATACCAAGACTTCATCGTAATCTGCAAAATCCAGCAAGCTATACATAACGAAATAATGGTACCTTCAATGTAAAATTACATACCTACAATTCAGTTCCTTGTGAACTGAGCATCTCCAACTAATACAGCTAGTTGCTACACATTCCTTCACTGAAAGGCTCATTAGGCAATGGAACGGTCTGCTCAGGGAGGTGGTTGACTTGACTTCCCTGGAGGTGTTTAAGGTGCGGGTGGATGAGGTACTGAGGGGCATGGTTTAGAGACTGGTGGGAATCGTTGGACTCGATGACCCAGTGGGTCTCTTCCAACCTGGTGATTCTATGAATTCCAAATAATGTTTTTCAGCTGTAGGTCAGCTGAAATGTCAAACTCTTTATGCAGTTCAATACTGCTAGACACAATGTGCTCACGACCATCAGCAGACAACATTTATACAGTCTCTCGTGCAGGTGCCCTAGAATACTCCAGTTAACTTAGGAACAGACCACTTAAGCCCCAGTCATTCTAAAGATTAAATAAAAAAAGAAAACACTAAATTTTAAATTAATCTTATCATCCTGCTTAAGGGCAGACCGGTGTTTCAGAAAAGTGTGCTTCAGTCAGCTGCAATAGAAGATCTGACTGTTGAATAAAATATGATGGCAAGTAGAGGTGTGTCATATAGAGATGCTATATAGCTGTCTTTCAAGACTCATTTAGTTTACACTAGGCTGCTATGAAAAGAATCACCAGAACACATTCAAATCATACATAAACTTTGCAGCTCGTGTTCAGAATGAAGCAGGTTCGCAGAACTCCCCTATGTCTAAAAGCACCCATTCACCCATTAAAGTGAATAAAGTCTGTTTTGAAGACCTCTACCATTACTTTCTTAACATGGGACACTAGAAGCCTTAGTTTGTTACTGAATCAAAGCTGGACACTTCTGAAAACATCATCCAAAAATGTACTGAAAAAATATTTGAGAGATACCAGTCATTTCAAGAGTTCATTGGTTGGAAATATTTCTACTTTCAGAAAAAAAAAATATAGCTATTACAATAGCAAATAGAATTTAATGGCTTACTAGGATTGATAATTCCAGTGATTCTTTTGTGCACAGTTAACCAAAAATAATTCATTTACTTCACACTTGTATTTATGTGAATGGCACTCATCCTTTGACCTCCTGCCTAACCCCACACTGGAAATGCATTTATGCAGCACAATTCACACTTTGTTAGGTCTTATTCCAGAAAGAAAATCCTTTTTCAGCCTGTAATTGGGTCATCAGTGGGAGTTTAGTCCCAGGACTATGTTTCTATGGCTGTTATCATGGCTTTGTCTAGTCTATGAACTCTATTCCAGAAACCTGACCGAACTGGCTGACAAACCACCCAGGAATTTATTTAAATTCAGATACTGAAACCCAGAAAAGAAGTGTTATGATTCTGCATCTCATTGGACCTCTTGAATTTCAAGAACTGGTGCTTTTAACAGTTACATATTTCTACTGGAGATATTTTCTTTTAGAAAGTCACCTGATCTGAAATGTATTGCTTCAAGTGCTGGAAAATCCAATGAATCAAAAGGTAAGTTCCAGTGTTTAATTACTATTATTTTCTTTTAATTTTTTCATTCAACGGGGGGAAAAAAATCAAATTATTTAGAAACATTTAGAAATAAAGTTAAGCAAAAATTATCATACAATATAATTTCTAAGTAAGAAAAGAATCAAACAATCATACAGAACAGGTCAAATTTGTTTTTTGTCCTTGAAACACAAGCACCTACCCAATATTTTTAAAACCGTTAAGCTTTAGAAAAGGGTGCCAAGATGGATAAATAATTGTCCTTGATAACATTGCGATTGAAGTAACTAATAGAAAGTGTGTAGTTTTCAAATTAATCACCTAACAGATGTCTACATTAAAAATAGTAGATCAGGCATCATGCAGCTCCTCAACACAACGTGTTGCCACAGAGGAATAAGAGAAACATTTGTTGATTTACTGCTTTCTGTCTTTTGATGATTCTTATTTAATTTTTTTAAAAAATAATAATGCAATCCATATATGGATTACGGATAAGTATGTGGTCTTATTCCAGAAAGAAAATCCATATTCTTACCCATATTCAGAAAACAGCAGTCATTGAACCATAGAATAGTTTGGGTTAGAAGGAACCTTAAAGATCATCTGGTTCCAACCCCAATGCCATGGGCAGGGACACCTCCCACTAGATCAGGTTGCTCAAGGCCCCATCCAAACTGCCCTTGAACACCTCTAGGGATGGGGCATCCACAGCTTCCCTGGGCAGCCTTTGTATTTATAGCACAAATCTTATGTCATTTGTGTCAATCCATGGGAGGGCAGAAACTGAAAGTTTGGTCCTTTGCTGTTTAGGAGCTTTATCTGCAAACCATGCTAACATTTCTTACCCATTCTGTAATGTTCTTTAAACACTATAGTAAAATGCATCACTAGATGTGAATTAATCAATTTATGTGTAGAAAGCAGCTTTACAAGTTTGACCGTGATGCTCCTTTCCACATCAAAACATCATTCTCGCATTGCCATTCAATTCAAAATGTTTTGTTCAAGGTAATACTACAAAAAATTTGACATGACATTCACAATGAAATCAACAAAAGATGACTGCATAATATTGAGTTGGGTTTAATGTACAATAAAATTAACCAGATGTCTTTTTGTGTCTTTCTATATTATCAGCATCCAGAACAACCCATTAAAGACACTGCTAGCTAGTTTTCTCATTACCACACTCACCCCGAGTCTCTAATGTCTCTCTGCCATGCTTCTCATAAAAAATAAAGTTTCATATTATTTCTATATCAGCTTCTCATCATCTAAGCTTTCTTCCTCCAACATCAAAAGCACTTCTGCAATACAAGTGCCCATGGTAAAATTTTCAGCCCTAAAAAACTATGTAATCATAGTCATAAGCAACTCAAGTTAAAAGTTTACAGCTGATCACATTGCCAGTATATCTTGAGCTGTTTTTAATTACACATGACCCTGATCTTACAATCCATGTTATTAAAAACCAAATTGTCTTACAGAAATGTCAGTTTTATTTGGACTTAAATGAACAATTTTAATTGGTAGAAAAAACATAATTTAAGAACTCTGATGCTTATATTGGAGCACATATAGATTATATATTATGTCTTGTAAACCAAAGTGGCAGGCAGCCAAATAAAGAGACCATCAAGAAACATTAAGTTGACAGTCTGATTAGGGAATCACATCCCTAATGAAAACTCTATACAGAAATTCATCTTAATTACTCACATTTAGAATGGATTTAGATGCAAGAGTTAATAGCCTAAAAATATGATATATTTCAACATTTTATATCTGATAGGGTATTTAGTTATCCTATAGGACAATGATTACTAAAAGGCAAACCTTAAAATTTCTACCACTTACTCAAAAATAAAGCACTTGAATTGAGTCACATAATCCTACTGCTGGTTACACAAAAAATAACCTTGATGTCTTCGTTCCAGTATGCATTCATTTTGAAAAACCATCAAGAGGAAAAAAAAAAAAACCATTAGACAGCCAGAGCCAAATGAGCAGCTGGCACCACCACTATGTGAAAAGAATGTTCCCCAAAAGTTCAAGCATCTATATTACTATCCATCATGGCTTCCCCTTCTAATATTTCAAAGTCACAATAAAAAGTGCTAATTACAGTCTTGAGTGAGAAAGAGGAAGTAATAGAACTGCTGGATTGGGAGAGGATGTGGGGCCATCCAAATGTAGACAGACATGCCTGTTGCTTCCTGGACACTGCCAATGTCACAGATATTCTAACAGTTAAGAAGTCCAGAGAGAGGCTGAGAGAGAGAGATTGAGGGAGGGAGAGAGAGAGAATGCATCTGAAGGCTTACAGCACTGAGCTACTGTTCAATCCCATGGGCTCCTGAGCCATAAGTCCCTACTCTCAGCCCTCTCGGGTGCTCTCCAGAATACTAGTTTGGATTTAAAGGTCCAGTACAAAAGGGTGTGGGAAATAGCATACACAACCGAAGATATTCAAATCTGGATTTAGGCTTCTAGCTTCAAGTTACTGATTAAGATGTGACAAAGCAGAGATCAGTTGTTTCAGCCTCTCCAAATGAGTGAGTTTTCCTCTCTCAATACACTCTCAATTCTTTTTCGGCTTTTTCCAAATCTGGAATAGCCTTAAGGAACTGGTTTTTTTCAGAGCTTAACATACTGATTGCCCCACAAGAGAGACAAAAGATATCCAATATGCACTATGCCCAAAATCACATTAAGGCTGAACAGACCACATGCATGCATCATGTGTATGGTAAACTGGTCAGCACCAATACAGAAAGCAAGTCTGAGTTTTTTTTAATACTTATTAAAAGTATAAAAGTATAAGTTTATGACTTTCCATCAAACAGGGAAAGATGAATTACTAAAGTAAACTATTCAGTACACATTATCTGTCAGCTTGAGTAATAAATTTCTCTCAAGTAGAATCTCACTTTCCTCTCAACTCTATAAACACTTATTCAACTCTGGCAGTTGTAATGACTCAAAAGTAACCTCATTTTCACAATATAGCTATGGCACGTGTAGATTTATCTATCTAATCTATTCTGAAACTGGCTAAATTGATAAAAAGCCACAGCCCACAGTAGCAAAATCTTGCCAAAGCCCACAGAAATTGCCTAGCATTGCTTCTCCATTTTACTGTCATCTCCCAGCCAGCCAGGGTATTTCACTAAACTGCAATTACTATTTCAAAGTATGTTGTAAATCCATCCTTCACTCAGCATGAGAGAGCCGGGTTGAGTCTATATACTACATATAAACACAATCAAAAGCACTGGGCTTATTCAGGAAACATAGGAAGTCATACACAACATACACAAGAACCTGAATTAGGCCTGAATTTTTGTGCATGCTGGAAGGCATGGAATATTCCTACTATGAAGTCAACTTGGTCTTCTGGCTATTCTGTCAAAGCACAGGACTGCTTCACCCCTCCTATTTGTGCCTTGTCAACCTTCCTGGCTCACCTGAATGCTAGGATCATGTAGCAGAATTTCCCTCCAGATCTTGCTGCTGAAAAAGCAGCGTGTGTGCATCCACATGGAGTAAATGTGCTTCTTTGCATACCTGCACCATGGGCACCAACGTCAAGCTGAAATTAAGAGAAGGCCTCTGTACCTTTAAGACGTTACTCAGAGCAACAGTGGCACCAAAGACAGATTATGCCTCTGAGACACCACTGGACCTCTGGAGCTCCCTCTCTGCACTGGCCTCAGCTTGGGCACACAGCAAAACCCCTTTCTAGCCCACAGCCAGAGTTTAAATAGAAGTAAAGGCATTCCATTTTATACAAGTAAGTAAAGCTACCAACCTGGTATTTTTCAGTCATCTAAAAGCTATTACTCTACTCTCTATTTAAGTTCTTGAACAGTTTACCTTCCAAAAGAAAGGATGTCATTGTAGAATAATATTAAACAACTGCCTGGAATTGCTTTGAATGCACATTCAAAACGGGATTAGACTTTTCAAAGTATCCAAACTTTTGGCATGGCACCTGCTTTTCATCTTGTCAGAGTGCTACTTGATGCCTATATATAACCAGCTACAGTTTTTTGTTGTTGACAATAAACGATTCAGTGCAATGTTTGAATAAATTACATAAAAGATATCTAAAATTGATTATTTTTTTTCCAAAAAGAGACAGGTAGTTCCCCGACTGTAGAAAAACTAAGGCTGGAAGGGCATTTTCAACTGAGACTTAGAACTCCCAATGTACCTATAACTTACCAGACATTTTTTAAAGCCTTTGCCAAGGCATCCCTGCCCACTGGACCTGTACAATTCATAAATTCAGAACGTTAGAGGATACTATTAAGTTGTACACACCCTATGAATCTCTTCATTAAATGAACTGGTTTACATCAACACTTGAATACTGAAATCCTTTAGGGGTTGTTCATCCTAAACTATCACAACTTTCTTGACAATAGAAAGATTGTTCAAAATAAGTTACTGCTAATGAGAATTAATTTATTGTCAAGTGGAAATTACCCTTGCCAATATCTGCAGATCAGAATTTATTATAACTTGAAGAGATGAGTTGGAGGAATTGGTGCCCTTATCCACAGTACTGAGGCTATGGAAACACATTCAGCAGGTGTAAATCAGTGCTTTGACTTCAGTGACATTGCTCCAATTTGTGCTAAGTGATAATCTGACTGACGACATTTAATATCCTTCCTGTTTAATATGTTCAGTCCCAGGAAAGAATTAAAAACACTTAAGTTGTTTCTGTCATTCTGATTAAACTATCAGACAGCAATGAAGAGAATAAAAGCCAAGACCATTGCATACTGCTGTAGTAATGCATTTTCACTAGAAGAAAAGTAACTTGATGTTGTTTCAAATCCTTGTAAAACCCAGGTCCAGATAAATGAAACTGTGCTAAGCGCTACCATATGACCTAACCTTGTCATTATGGAAAACACATCTGCCTTAAGCTTAAATTGCTATGATCCAAACCACTCATGAAAAAAGAAAGCAACTTACATTTTGTTCTGTTTTACATACAACTCTTATCATAGTCCTGGGAATATGATAAAAATGCCTTTGTTTCTTGATTTAGTAACCAGACAGTTGTGCATAAAAATATTTTAAATGTGGTGTTCTTTAGAATAGGAACTCTGGTTTGATGGAGGCAACTATTCAGATAAACACCACTACAGTATAAAAACTGGAGGGACATACTCCCATAAATAATTTCTGAATTAAGGATGCACAGTAGATCAAATCACTTCTGACAGTACATCATGAAAACAAGCTGCTGAAATTTTTCTTGGGTTCTTTATTTCAAGGTTTCAAGTAATCCCTTTAATTAATTATTATAGTCCGTTGTCTTAGAAAAGAAAATACCTTAACAGCAAAAAACTGTTTCCTTATATCAAAGAGGTAGACTGTATATTGAGATCCTATGATTTCCTCAGACCTCACAAACAGTTACTCTGTGTTATTAAATCTTCAGAGTAACCAGAGAGCTACAAGTGTTAACACCAATGTTCGTACTAAAGCCATTCTGTCACGTGGCCTGCAGATGTTAAGTTGCCATTTGGCACGTAGGAAATTAGGCGTAATTTAAACTCTGCACAGCTATAGATTTGAAAACATTTTTAAAGGTCCAAGATTATGTTCTTCCATTATTGTTTTTACCTACAGCGAATATCAGAGCTGACTTAATGCACAAACGCAGCAATACAGTCACCTGTAAGAACAGCCTAAAGAAGCAGCACTTGTGTCTTCTGCCCATGCTTGAGGGGACAAAAATTGTCTGTCACATACTACCTTCTCACAGGCTGCTAGGACAAAGACAATGTACAAGGTGGGGGAAACTACTGCAGGAGTAACTGCCTTCCTTATGCTCCTCCCAGAAGTCCAAGGATCAGAAAACTCCCTCCCTGGTCAAGGAACTCACTGGTTCCTTGCCTCAGACCTTCCTGTTCTACTTGATGCCCTTCTATTCCTTGAACAAAGTACTCAGCTGTAGCTCTATCCCCTTCACCTCCCACTTCTTTTCCACCCCAGCAGCCTAAGAGGTAGGTGGTATAGATGGTGCTTTCTGTGAGGTAGACAAGGTGGAAACAAACTAGCAGAGCAGAGAACCTTTAGTTCTGTGGTTGGAAAGGTGCAAAAGAGGTCCCTACCCCAGTGAACGCAAGAAGAGAAGTCAATACAGTGTGCAATACAATGCTCATACCCATAACTCCATAAAGCCTGGTGCATAACTCCAGGTCCTGCGCCCACACTCCTTCCCACTCAAAAATCCCTCTCTGCATTTTCTAGACCATCTCACCTGCCAGAGATTGACCCAGCTCCTCCAGCCTGCTATGGCACCTCTGTCCAACCTGCACTACCATGAGATGATCATCACCCTTGCCACTGAGAAGCCTTGAATTAGTTTTGGTGCATGTGAGCTTATCTGTTTTTATACATCAGTAAGATCACAGGGAAAAGTTGGCTTATTCAAGTGAAGAAATACACATATATTTTTCAAAGCATTCTGGAATACGTTGTAATACAGACTTCAGATATTTACTGCTATCATTATTGCCATTATTGCTTCCATAACAGCTATAAATACTGAATAAACTCAATTTTAGTTAAAAATCACTAAGAATACTTCCATCCCTTCTCTGAAAGCAGACTCAGATCAGGAAAGACAAGAGGGAGTAATTGGCTTATCTCCTGTGCTTCATCAACCACAACATAAGGCAAGTGCCCCTTCTGCCAACCCCAGGAGGATCACCTCATTGTAACAGGTAGCCTTCATCAGGATATAACCTTTTCTGGCACAGGAAAGAACATGTCCGTTCTGGTACAGGAAGGCTACGAAGAATTCAACTCCATCTGCACCTCCATGAAATATGTGATTACATCTAAGTTGTAAGGAACATGCATTTTGGAGTAGACTTCTATGCTACAAATGCACTTTTTTTTTTTTAAACTAATGTTTTCCACTTAGTCATAACTCTGTTTTCTGACTAGATAAGAGATATCAGATAAAAATGTTTCAGTATAATGCATGACAAAAGCTGCAGCAGCATTGTACAGCCATATCAAAAAAAGACGGCAAAACAGAAGGCCCATTCAGCCATAGACATCTCAGTTTCTGTACGCCCTCACTACAGCAGAGGAAGTGATTTAATTTGATTTAATCTGGTTAATTTCCGGACCATATAAATTATTTGAGGAAAAATTAGTCCCCACATCTTAATTTTTTTTCTCAATCTCCTGTTTTAGAGCCATTCAGCCAAACTTTATTAAACTTGTCAGCATTGCATTCCTTCAGGTATGGATGGACTGCTCCTGGAAAAAGTTGACACAAAAAGCATAAACAGGCTTTCAACATCAAGAATGCATGCCTTCTCTTTTGACTCCTGCCTGAAATAGAGTTTTCTGAAGCTCATGTCCCTGTAAAAAGATTACACTACTGGTAAAAGAACTTGGAAGTTGATTTTTCCACACCAAACTAATCTGACTTCTGCCTTGGATTTGTTTAAGCAGGTTCTAAAAGGCAAAATCTTTGCTCCTGCACGTGTATAAATATATATACTAGATGTCAAAGACAATGTAGCTCTTTAAAAATGTTGGATGCCAAATGTTTGGCATCTAAGCTTACATCAAAGGGTACATTTTGCTTTTGAAGTCAATAAGAACCCTTAGTCATCAAGTATTGATGCAAGAGTCCAAACGCAGAAAGATGTGCCTCTTGCTAGGTGCTCAAAGTGTAAAGTTTATATGCATCTTTACTATTGTAATGGAACTTGCACACTCCACTACTGATAGAAGGGTTCTGCAACAAGGCACAAGCCATATCAAATTTTCCACCTAGAAACACAGCCAGGCACTGCCACAAGAGCATATCTATTCTGCACCTACTGAAAGGCAGTGTGAATTCTGTCCTCTGTCTAGTGACCACTGGGAGATTTTTCCTCGTGCTCCACCTTTCTCATCTAAGATTCTCTGGAAAATTTCAGCATCCATACCCTGTCCCCATTCTTAAGGCAGGTGATGGTGCAACTACAGTTCCAGATAAAAATAGGTCATTAAGATTCATCCTCTGACCCTAGTTGTGCCACAGGCTTATATGGAGTTAGCTTTGGCTCTCATTGACCTCACTAGACTGCAGATAAAAGACTTTGCTATTCTATAAATTAATTTCAGATGAAGGTAGAAGAACAGAGATACGTGTTATCTTCACAGCGCTAGAAAGAACAAAGTATTACATCATGAATGCGTCTGGTTCCATGATGTAATGAGAAGGTCAGTCTCTATCTTTTTTTCTTTTTCCAAATCACAGTATTTTCTGTATGGCTCCAGGGACATGCACATATGTGCTGCATGCATTCATAAAAGCCATACATCTGCACATCAGTCTTCGTAACCTTGCACCCACCCATCAAACAGACCCATACAAACACCCAGGTGCACCTGCAAATTTTGTGGCAGCATTAATCACAAGATAAGTTTAGACCACTTATTAAGGGAACATGAGCTAAATAGCCAGTGATTTACAAGGCAAAAGTTCAACTGATTTAAATCACTATAGCACCATTACAGTTGGATGCATCTCAGATCCTTTTAGCTGAGAATCTGATTCTAGCATACAACCTGTAAAACAGGAATAATCTTTAAGTCTCACATATGTGCACACGTACACATAGACAGAACCTCATGGAATACAATTGCTAACTATGTGTTATTCATATTTACTTTAAAACAAAAGGTAAATTCTCCGATAATAATCTAACGTGAAACAGAAGAATATCCTCCTTCACAGCCACAGGATTTAGAATACTTGCTGTTCTATTTATCAAGGCTCAAGTTTCTATGTGAATTTATCAGCTGTATAAGGATACACAAACTACTGAACCTAAATAAAGAAAATTAGCTCTCAACAGTACAGTACTTCCAGCATTAGAAACGCTATGTGCTACACTAGAAAATTTGTGAGAAAAATTTAAATAAGAGGTTCTTCAATCTAATTCTCCTTCCTAACAGGATGGCAGTAGTGCTAGACCTAATCTAACAAAGCTGTGACTATTCCATAGAGCTCTTCTCTTTTTCTCCCTTTGGAGCCAAGACAGGGACATTTGACTTGAGTGAACAGGGTTTTCTTCCGTAAAAATTTGGTTTCAGCAGCTTGAAAGGATTAGTGAATCCAGGTCAAATTCACAAACTAATTTCATCTGGGGAAAAACAAAGTAAGAGCTACTGTCTTAAAACCTCCCTCCGAAGATGGAATTGTTCCCCCTACCCAGAGGGCCAGTCAGCACACTGCAGATACATGGGAAATCTGGACTTGACCTAGTACGTCCAGGACAGCTAACACAAAGCTCAAGCTATCAGATGAAAGGAGATGCTTTCTCTGCAGTTTAAATCTCCTTTTTTATTCACTTCTCCACACTGTCCAAAATTAAGTATTCTGTCTCTAGTTAGACAAACCATTTCCTGTCAAATGAAGCATCGCTTTTAACTCACCATCTCGAAACACACAATAATTAAATGGTACCTGTGGTTCAATCTGAACAAACTTCATTTTGTAATCTTATTCTTTTTGGATTGCAGGTGTTGAAAATATCTGCAGTCTTCTACATTGTCCTGTATATTCTATTTAGTACTGCTTAGGATGAAATTTAAATCTCACTTCTTCACCATCTAATGGGAATGAGCACATATATGCAGTATTGTCCCCAGACACAGACCAGTCAAATCACCTGTTCATCTTTTCCAATACTACACAATGCTAAAACACAGTGGCTGAAAAATAATATTTAATTATTCCATTCTATTTAGCATGCTGCTTTGTAGAGAAAGGTTCTTTCCTTCAAAACAAGTAGCTGAGAATACTGCTTGCACCTTGGTGTTTTCTCAACCTTCAGTCCCCTTTGAGGTCCCAGATGGTCTTAATTAAAATAGAGTAGTTTCTAATTTACAGCACAGGAGACATTTTAAAACTGTTAGTGAAACTCCAATAACACAGATCTCACCCCCTGACAGGTACATCAATATCTTTAATTTATCTACTTGAGTTACTGTTGTGCTCATAATTCTTCTTACTGTAACAACTGTACTGTGCTTCTACAGTACCTTTAACCTTCCAAAATAAATAAGAAGTTTCACATAAAATGTGTCATCACATAAAAAAAAAAGTATTTCTTCTTTTTCCATTATAACATCTTCCTCCTTTGAGACATTTCAGCTTGACAAATAAAGACTAGCACATGTAGACAAACAACTTTGTCTGGAATACAGACTGTACATGCAGTCTTGCCTTTTCTCTCAATTGCAATGCTTCTTATAAAAGCGACGTTACTGCTCCAAAGCACCTAACTGGGATAGCATACATCTTTGCAGCACACTTCTCACACATTTACAGTAGTCTATTAAGCAAACAACCGAAGAAGAATGCCAAATCTATAGGTCTGTAACTCAAAGCATAATTGACCAATAACCGCCTGGGGCTGAAGGCAGATTTTTGGTCTCATTACTAGCTAGGTTTTGTACAACAGATAGTGCTTCACTTCTGCACAAATGCAGCATAAATTTATTAATAGCTTACAACCAAAACTAAAAAAAAAACAGGATTTTTTTTTTGTAAGATTATACATGAATCTGAAATGGAACATCAACCAGTCCCACTAGATTTCCTATACAGCATGTGTGATATTTCCTCCTTACACCAAAATATACCTAGAAGAAGACCAGAATAAAGACATTATTAACATGTTATGTTAGCATACACAAAGTATATTGTAAAGTAAGAAGGAGAAATCAGTTTTTTACCATACCAGAAAGTTTGGAAAAACTCAATATGTGTCACTCCACCTCTCTGCTTTGGTAAGACCCTGTTTGGGCTAATGCATCCAGCTTGGGAGCCCTTCGCACAGCAAAGACACAGACCTGTTCGAACAGGTCTAGAATAGGGCCACAAAAATGATCAGAGGGCTGGAACATCTCTCCTATGAAGAAAGGTTGAGAGAGTTGAGGATTGTTCAGCCTGGAGAAAAGAAGGCTCTGAGGAGACCTTACAGCAGTCTTTCAATACTTAAAGGAGATGTATGAGTAAGATTGGGATAGACTTTTCAGCAGAGCCTGTTGCAACAGGACAAGGAATAATAGTTTCAAAGGAAAAGAGGGTGGATTTAGACTAGACATAAGGAAGACTTTTTTTTGAGAGGGTGGCGAAACACTGGGATAGGTTTCCCAAACAGGTGGTAGATGCCCCATCCCTGAAAACATTCAAGGTCAAGCTGGATGGGGCTTTCAGTGACCTCATCTACTTGAAGATGTCCCTGTTCATTGCAAAAGGGTTGGTCTAGATGACCTTTAGAGGTACAATCCAAGATGTTCTATGAGTCATCTTGAATGAAGAATTTTCTCCAATAAACAATGTTTTTCTCCTTGCAGAATTAATTTGAAATCAATGGTAATGAATAAACATTGCCAGTACTTTCTTTTTAAACTTCATGAAATAAAAATTTTAGTTTTCAAGTTACATTGACTGGCATTAGCATACCTCATCCTCCAGGTCAGCAATGTTCTTTGGGAGAATAACATTAAACACAAGTATGTATCAGAGAGTAAATTCACAGAATCAC
>WAAB01008595.1:337998-372356 GCA_013389865.1 Piaya cayana
ACTTGGGAGAAGAGGCCATCACCCTCCTCTCTACAACCTCCTTTCAGGTAGAGCAATAAGGTCTCCCCTCAGTCTCCACTTCTCAACTGCTTTAGTGTTAAAATTGCGAAGATGGATTAATTTAATCCCATGTGGTTGAACCAGTGGTGCATATCCTCATTTCCGCGTCTCAGTAAGGTACCTGGACTTGTGAAAATGAGTCACCACAAGCTCTTCTCTATAGCTTCTCACAAGTAAGGATTACAAATTTAAAGTTCTGTGTGTAACTACCATAAACATATGGCTTTTCTGTATATTAATCTTCCCTCCTCCTCCACCATTTATTACTCTTTCCTCCTCCTCAGTCCATTTCTTCTGTTACCCTCTTTGCCACTATTCTACCTTCTTCCCACCTTTCTGCTTCTAGGCTGCCTCCATTTTCCCATTCCTAAATGCCTACTAATGTCACCTACTGCATTTGTTCAGTCCCCAGCAACTTTCCCATTGTACTTTATTTGAGGCGTTTTTATATGACAACAAGGCAACATGATGCCCCTCAAGGATCACTAGGGAGACCAGGGAGAAAGTGGTCTCTCTCCAGAAGGAACAGGAGACTTGGTTATGCAGGATATGGAGAAGGTTGAGGTACTCAATCACCTTTTTTGCCTCAAGTCTTCACTGAAGAGGGCTCAAGCCACACTGCCCAAGGTGCAGGAGGCAAAGGCAGGGACTGGGACAATGAAGAAACACCTGCTGTAGTAAAGGATCAGGTGCAAGACCATCTAAGGAAGCTGAAGGTGCACAAGTCACAGATTCATAGAATCATTAGGTTGGAAAAGACCTTTGAGATCAACATCCACTGTACCTGTCTACTACCAAATCATGTCCCCAGGCACCTCATCTACCAACCTTTTAAACACTTCTAGGGATGGTGACTCTACCACTTCCCTGGGCAGCCTCTGCCAGTGCTTGATAAGGCTTTCTGTGAAGAAAATTTTTACTTATGTCCAATCTAAACTTCCTCTGACACAGATTAAGGCCATTCCCTCTTGTTCTATCATTTGGGAGAGAAGACCAATGTCCACCTTTCTGCAACCTCCTATCAGGTAGCTGTAGAGAGCAATAAGGTCTCCCCACAGCCTCCACTTCTCTAGGCTACGCAAGTCCTTGGCATCTGATGAAATGCAACTGCAGGTGCTGTGGGAACTCTCACATGAAGTTGTTAAGCTACGATCCATCATATTTGATAAGTTGTGATAGTCCAGCAACATTCTCAGTGATTGGAAAAGGGGAAGCATAACCTACATGTTTTAAAATAGAAAAAAGGAAGACCTGTGAAACTACAGGCTGGTCAGCCTCCCCTTTGTGCCTGGCAAGAACATGGAGTAGACCATCCTGGAAACACTGAGGCACATAGAAAATAAGGAGGTTATTCGTCAGCCAACATGGCTTCACTGAGGGCAAATCACGTCTGACAAATGGCCTTCTGTGACAGGGCTACAAAGCTGATGGGTGAGGGAAGGGCAACTGACTTCATCTACCTGGACTTATGCAAATCATTTGACGCTGTCCAACACAACATCCTTCCTCTAAATTGGAGAATCAGGGATTTGATGAATGGAACATTTGGTGGATAAGTAGTTGGCTGCATGGTTGCACCCAAAGAGTTTCAGTCAACGTCCTGATGTCCAAGTGGAGATCAGTGACAACCAGTGTTCCTCAGGGCTCAATGTTGGGGCCCACACTGTTTAACATCTTTACCTGAGGAACAAACAGTAGGGCTGAGGGCTCCCTCAGCAAGTCTGCTGACAACACCAGGCTGTGTGCAGTCAACAAGCTGGAGGATAGGGATGGCATCCAGAAGGACTTTGACAGGCTTGAGAAGTGGGCCCATGGAAGCCTCATTAAGTTCAACAAGGCCAAGTGCAAAGTGCTGTACCTGGGCCAGGGCAATGTCAAGTACAACTACAGGTTGAGGGAGGAAATTCTCCCCCTCTACTCTGTTCTCATGAGACTCCACCTCAAGTCCTGTGTCTAGTTCTGGAATCCCCAACATAAGAAGGACATGGACCCACTAGACCAAGTCCAGAAGAGGGCTACGAAGATGATGAGGAAGCTGGAGCATCTCTCCTATAAAAGAGTTGGGCTTGTTCAGGCTACAGAAGAGAGAGCTCCAGGAAGACCTTATAGCAGCCTTCCAGTATTTAAAGGGCCCTGCAGAAAAGATCAGGAGGGGTTCTATATCAGGATGTTTAGTGACAGGACAAGGGTTAATGGTTTTAAGCTGAAAGACTGCAGATTCCAATTAGATACTAGGAAGAAGTTTCTTACTGTGAGGGTGGCAAGGCACTGGAACAGGTTGCCCAGAGAAGTCATGAATGCCCCATCCCTGGAGGTGTTCAAGGCCAGGCTGGATGGGACTTTGAGCATCCTAATCCAGTGGAAGGTGTCCCTGCCCACATCAAGGGGCCAGAGCTGAATGATCATTAAAGGCCCCTTCCAGCCCAAACCACTCTGAGTTTATGTTGGTTAATTACTGCATTAGCTTTCTCTTTTTTTTGTAGATTATAGTCTTTTCATTATCAGGGTTGAAATTTTACATTTACAAAATCACAGTGAAGGACATGACCACACCAAAACAGTTCAATATAATTTAACTACATCCCTGAGGCTATTTCCTACAAAACCTCGCATGACAGAGCTCCAGTGGTTTCATAAAAACATTCTTACTTGCCTTTGATAGGTCACTAACTGTTTTCACCTTGATAAACAGTAACTCTGCCTCCCACTTGGGCCAAGCACCAGAACAATAATGCATCACTGCCAATTTAGAACCACAGCAGCAAAATAAAAGTCCTACCTATTCCACTGGCTCCTGCGCAAACCTGTGTTAGCCACAGCCTCCTCGTGAATCACAAACACTGCATTACATGTGCCCTTTACTCAGACGGCAGATATTTTTGCACATACTTTCAGAGAGAAAATTCATGCATCACAATGTCTATTATGATGCTTGTCATCATCAAAAAAGTAGTAAAGTGACTGCTTAGCTGTACTCAAAGCATTCAAATGTAGCATCCAATCTATGATGTTAAGAGATTTCTTTTATCATTTTTATTTTGTCTCCCCTATCCACTGCACACCACACCACATCTTACAACAAGGAGCTCCACTTCTCTCCAGGGAGAATGCTGACAAGCAATTTGCTTTCTGAAATAGTTTTGGGACTCCAATAACTTTTGAAGTGTAAAACCAACAACTATAAAGGAAATTCCCTGGAGTCACATTAGTCAATGCAGTGAAATGCATGCTTAACACAGAATGCTAATGAAGACAAACTATGGTTATGTCACTGTATGCTACATCATTAAAAATGTATTACAACTATGTATTATTTCCAAAAACTCAGTTTTAAGAGTATGCATACCACCTGAGATGCTTAGAATATCAACCTGTTTGAAGTGATGAAAGCATTACCGCCTACAGGCCCCTCTTTTTGTCAAAGCAAACTTAGGAAACATCTCACCCAATCTGATCTGAAAGGCACCCTATATCCAGGCTCCTTCATTTGCTAGGATAAAGTATTTTGTAAGTCTGTTTGATCATTGAAACATCTCATGACAAAAATTTGAAGGAATAAAAGTATCCCATTTACAGGAAAATCATTGTTTAAGCAAGGAAATTTTGCGGTTTTATACCCTTTACTATCATTTTTTTTCATAGTAGAATAAAACAAGTGATGTTATCTCCTTTAAATGCCGTATAAAGACTTGTGTAACCTAAGCCAGACTAATCTGCCTAAATAATGATAGACAGAGTCCTCTAGTCTGTCATTTCAAAAGTGACTCCCTTTTTTAAGGTTAACTTGAAAGCTGTTTCACAGCTGAATTCTAAGACAAACTTTTGCCCTTTATCTGAAATGCAATTAAAAAGTAAATTAGCTAACCTTTAAGAACACTTTCAAGTTTTATTTAAGCATTTTAAAGCTATTAACATGTGCTGCAGTTGCACAAAGCAAAAAGGCAGTTTCTCACCCTCCCCCAATCAATAATATGAAACATTAAACCATGATATACAATACAGACAAAGTGACTAACTGAATTATACAATGTAGGTTTTATATGAATAAACAAGCTGAGGAGTTCAGATATGACACTTTGTGTAACTACATCTATTACTAAAACTTAACCAAAACCTAAGTAGATCAATCTGTAAAGATAACAGAAGAAAGTACATGTTTCTCAGGGATCATAAAATTATGTAAGCATTTTCCCCAGCTCTCCACATCTGTGATGGGATGCTATAACCTGCTTCTACAGTTCAGATCAGCTTGTTTTTAGTGAAACATATATTTAAATTCACTTAATGCCAAGACTGACTGGTATAGAAACTGTTGGGTTCATTTTGTTTTACAAGCAGGTCAGGCCTATCTAAATATTTAAACTACTGGTCAGCAGTGTTGCTGAAGTGCTTATACTTGGCTCATTTGTAATCTTTGGTAAATTAACAGACTAATGCTGTCAACACACTCTGTGATATTCCAAAACTGCAGATGTAGGAATGACAAAGAAATTATTACTCCTTTCTATGCATCATGGACAATTAACAATTACCTGCAATCAAATGAGAATTAAGCTAATCATCTCTGTGTTAGATGATCAGAGAGAACTCTGACTTCAGGAGGATATTCTCAATTTACTTTAGTATGAGAGAACAGTGTCAGTCTTTCAAAAATAAACATAAAACTAAGAAAATAAACCAAGTGTGATGTATGAAACATGCCCTCAATACAATAGCCTGAGCACTTTGCTCTGCCAGTATGACTGTTATTCCTTGAATCTGCAGCTCTGAAGATAATCTTCATTCAGTATGTACTCCTTTGAATTTGAGGCTGCTCATGTGTGAGAGCTGTTTGATTTTCTTGGTGATTAATGATTTTTGGGTGTTGTAGGGTCTTTTATTTGGGATGGGAATGGGGGTTGCTTTGCTTTTAGCTTGAGTATCTGTTAGCTTTCACTGTCTTTGAATGCAATGTAACAAGTTTGAGGCATATTCTCTAAAAAAGAGTACACATTTAAGCAGATTAGGTGGACATAATCAGTATCTCGTTCAAGGATATGAAGGCATCTTGCAAATTGCTTGGAAATTTAAATGCATTAGTGACAGACCAAAAGATTCAGCCGATTCTACCAACCTCTACTAAACTTAAAGACATCTCCCACAAAACTCCAAGATCAAAGCCTTTGGACAAGCATATAGCACATCTAGAAAAGTCCAGAGTACTAGAGGCAGAGAAAGGAGAATAAGTGTCAGGAGCTTTCTCTGTGCTTTCATAGTTCAGGAGTAATTTCAAGTGCATTTCCAGATACAATACAATTCCTTATCTACAGTCTCTCTCTTCTTTTTTGTATATAAAGCAAGACACTTTTATAGGCAAACTGTGTAGCAGTACTCAATACGGGCCATATGGAGGGTCCAGAATGAGCTTTTTTTACTCTGTATTCCTTGAAAGGATCTAATCAAGTAACTGCATTTTTATTAAGTATCATATGCACTTCTCTAAAGTCTTTGCAAAGTTACAGCAAATATCTATGATATGGCAATCCAGAAGTTTCTCATTATACTTTTCCTTCCTCCTACTATATGTTGTATTTTACACATCTGGAACCAGTAGAAAAACTATAGTATTAGTATGGGAAATAAGAATCACAGCAAATCCACTTACAGTACAGACATGCTGTTCCAAAAAATACTGCCAGTAACAGACGTTTTTTCCCCCTCCAAAGATCACATAATTTAAGAGGAACAACAGAACTGTTCCTCACCAACATGCAACACAGAAGCGTACATAGACAGTAAGGTATAGCACCACTTCATCATTGGATGTTTCTGCAAAATCAGGTCTCTGTGACCTTCCACAATCACATCAGCCAAGAACAGTACTATGGCCAATGCTCAGGAGCAGTTAGGCAGAAAGAGGAAAAAAATTTTTATTTAGTTTGGGCTTTTTTACAAAATTCTGAGCAAGTTTTCCAACTGTCTTCCCCTCTGAACCTTGGGTGTCTCCATTTTACATCCTATCATACCCAGGGTTACATACAACGTTCAGTTTTAACTATTTTCCTTTCCAGCCACGACTCCAAAAACTTTAATGAACAGAGGCATCTCTCAGAAAAAACAACTCTGAGACTTGAAAAAGCAACATATGCCTGAAAATTCCACACACCTGCATAATTATGAAGTAATATTCCAAGAGGTACAAGCTAGTGCATCAGGTAGTGATGACACCAGATTAAGTGTGCAGAACACCTGCATGTTGACACCTTTTACAACCTGTGGAACTGCAACCAATAATACAAGTTTTCTGTGTCTTCACAAAGCAGTGCTTTTATCTACTAACAATCTCCAATTTTGCAACCAGACCAGACTAACAAACATGGGGACTTATCTTTCACATGTCCTACTTTTGAAAAAGATTATGTCCCCAGAAATGGGATAATCCATTAAAGTCCTACATGGAACACTTCTGATTCACTACAGCACTACTCCAAGCACATCCTTCTGTGTTTTAAGATAACTATATTAGGTAAGGGGAGTTTTCTTGGTTTGCAATTAGGTACTTCCACAGCACCTTTCATCAGCTTGATAGTGAAATTAAGAAAGCAAAGTGTTTTCCTGCAATACATTCAGTTGCTTTAAAACAAACACGCAAGTTGTGGAGGAACATACTCAAACACATCTGGTTATGCTGAGATATTTCAAGAGGTAGGAGAAATCTGGGATGACTTGAGCAGTGGAGTTGCCATTGCAGCTAGTAAAAACAGGAACATCTAAGAACAAACATCCTCCAGAACTTTCTTACTATCATAACAAATTTCAAGTGCCTTTCAGTAAGAAGCAGAATGAAGCTGAACCTTCACAGATCACAAGAGAAGAAATTTCAATGACAATCTTTACACTTTAGATTCTCTTCATTTGTCAGACTATTTTCACAAAAGTCTCTCCTACCATCCCTCCTACTACCAAATTTATCTTACAGGATGAAAATAACTTCTTTTGCTTAGGCAGATGGAAATACTCTTATGTCGGGAGAATTCTTCTTCAGTTCTTATATTATCAGAAGCTACAACTCACTTTAGATGTAACAATATGTTATAGTAGCACTTAGGTCTGTGTTGTTTTCTTAAAATTGTGCCAGTTTGTTTCAAGTTGGGGTGAGTTGATTTTCAGAAGTCTAGATTTAAATTTCTGTTTAAACAAAAATATCTCAGCTGCAACTACCACATTGTACTGAAAATACACACTTGTTCAGATTATCACAAAACTCACTTCAGAAATCAAATTGCATTCTTCATCAACAAAGGTTTGTTAAACTCAGTTTGACAGTTTAAACTCCCCAATCTCAGTCTAAATCCATTTCCTAGCCAGAAAAAAACCAACATGCTGACATGCATCTTCACAAAAGGTCTTATAGCAACTTCATCTTCCTACAAAAAGTGCTTTTCAGAGGCTTTTAATACTGCTTGCAATAAATGCAGGATCCAAAATCTGCAGGGGGTGAATAACTCTTTATAGTTTTCTCAAATCTTGTATTCCACCCACTCTGAGAATTCCACAGCCCAGGTTTAATGACTAAGTGGCAAAGATTAACAACATCTGCACTCCCCTCCTAAAAAACCCTACACACAACAAAAACCCAAACCTTTCTTCTTCTGAAACTGCTCTACAGAATCAGACACGAAATACTAGTTTGAGGTCATGAGATGATGTATCACTGTGTCTCAGCCTCTAAAGTATGTTCTCTCTTCAAATAACAGTTGCATTTTATTGTTTCAGGGCAAATAATGCTGTCTGTGTTGCAAGAAAGAAGTGTGAATATTCAGCAAACAAACTGATGATTCATTATGGTCTTGAAGAGCAATAGGACTTCATTATTCCAAGTAAATCTGATCATTTGTAAAATCATTTTTTTAAGACATATAATTAAAGTTTCGTATTCATGCATCATGCTCACACAGCAACATTTCTAACATTTTCAATTCGAGTAATGTCACTAAGAAGGAGAGGTCTGAGAATTACTCATTTCAGCAGAGCCTCATTACATCCCAGTACCAACTATAAATAATTACAGTTTTTAAGACATAACCATGTTCTATCTGTACAGCTATTTTTCTTGTTTGTCTTCACAGACCATTGACCAATTCTAACATTTCAGAAGTGAAAGAGTCCAAAGTGCTCAGAGTTTAGACAAAATAGTCTTATCTTGACACTTATCATTAAGTCTGGTAAAACTGGGCTGCATAGCAGGCATAGTATGACTGCCAACAGAAGAGTAATTTTCAATCATGCATGAAACTGCTGAGCAAAATTGAGTGTATTCTTTATATATTGGGTGAAAAAAATAGAAACTTGGCTCTTATTTTATTACATCTTAGCCCTAGTTTAATAAAGCACCTACGTGTGTATGTGTGTGTATGTGTTCACAAAGCAAGATGTGTGACACACATCATCATAGTTAGAACTTCAACTTGGATTGATTTCAGAACTCAGTGATCTCTTCAATTAAGTCAGTGAGAAGCAAGCTCCAGAACAACTTCAGAAATCCAACACTCTATTTAAACTTCTGTGTCTGCTACTTGCTTTAAAATTATTGGCCATATAACACTTAAGAACTGGGAACTATACAAGAAGTAGTAGCTATATCATATCCAGTTAAAATACATGAGTACTATGAGACCATAAAATCTGTACAAATCAAAGCCATGAAATTGGATAAAGTAAAGCACCCATTTGTTACAGGCAGACAATGCTAAAAAACAAGGTTCAGTCCAAAAGGGCACTGAAATGTTTGTATCATCTTAAATCAGAATGACTGAGGAAGGCCTTGTTTTGTCTTGTCTTTACTATTTTTACCTCCATACATCTTCTCCACCTTTTCCAGTACAATAGCATGGCCAAGATGGAGAATTCAATACTGAAGTCACTTCAGAGTCCAGTGATAATATCTAGCACCTGCCTAGCTGGTACTTATTTCTCAACCCAACACTGAGTTACCCTAATATTTTCAACATAAATACAGACATACTGATCCTCCCATCACATGACTTCTCTTCATCTTTCTCAGCTCAAAAGTAGGGAATAAATTCCTAGTTGCTCAGGAACACAGTTTGCATGTCACCTTGAATTCAGGCCAAATGTGAGGACCTACATGGAAGTTCATGCCTAAATCTCTTCTCTCTCCATCTCTCCACTGGCACTCCTTTCTCTAATAGATCAATGTTTACCTTCAAGTTCTTCCACATACCAAATTATCTCATCTCCAAAACATCCTTTTCAATGCCTAAACAGCAAATGGTAATGTCTGCCCAATTTTGTTTTTTTCCAGTTTTCAAAACCTTACTTTCCAAAATAGCTTTCCCCATCATGTCCTCCCAATTTTGAGGAAAATCTTCAAAGATCTGCAGAGCTTCCACATTATCATTCTTAAAGTCCCACTTAAACACAAACACACTACTTTCCTGCTACAGGACAAGATAATCAAATAAAACAACTTTATGGCACTTTGTTAATTTGATCAAATGATTGCTTACTAGTCTAACCGATATTACCACACAGCTTATATATTCTCCCCACAACCAATATCAAACCTAACTTCTCCTGCCTCACACTTAATTCATAAACTGTCAAGAGTTGGGACTTCATCTCCCAGCCCCACCTCCCCATTGTGTTTATACAATACTTGAGGTAACAAAATCTTGGTCCCAGTAGAATTCTTAAGCACTATAGTAATACTGAAAGGAATGAAAATATCATATATAAGACTGTAACTATATATCACTTGTTGATCACTATGGTAAACTGTTCTATATAGGGAATATCACCTTAAGAACTTCCCAGTAATGTAAATTTAGTTTGGAATGGTAACACAATTCTTACATGAAAATGCACCATCTCTACCAAGACCATATTCCTAACTCTGCAAGCAGTTAGGACTGTTTCTTCAAAACTTCTCTTAGCAGCTTATTGCCAATTACATTTGCCAGAATTAGAAGATTATTTAGCATCATGATGATATACTGACAAATGAAACAAGTCTTCAGATTTGTAATAGAGTAGGGGTTTTGGCATGGTCTTTGGTTTGGGTTTTTCTTGACAGAATGCATGCCCGAATAAGTAAACTTCCCAGTCAACAGCTGCCAACTGCTACATAATATTACTATAACATTTTTTTTTAGGGTTCCTTTAACAATGTAGACTTGTCCAGGTCTTGGGAAATGGTAAAGTTGTTATTTAAAGTAACCAAGATTTCCTGATCTAAAACCTTACTGATGACATGTGAAAGTTTCCTTGGCAGTGCACAGTTGCAATGTGGGAAACCACTTCACTTTTAAGTGATGAGTAGCTGCTGGATTCTTTAAAATTCACTAAGTATCATCAACATTCTGTTCTGAATAAAAGGAAAAGGGAAAAAACAAAACAAAACAACCGCAAAGGCACACCAAAACTGCTGACACTTACAAAATCCTCTGAAACCGATTTAATAAAAATCACCACTTACCTTTTCAATAAAAGTAAAAAAATTCAGACTCACATTTTTAAGATCATATAAAATAACAAGCACTGTTCTAATAGATGTCTCTATATAACTCAATTAAAAAGGTAAATTGCTTAAATCTTAAGGACAGACCATAATCCACTGGTTACAAGAAGTAGTCCCCTAACTGACATATTCGCAGAATTTTTATGCATCTTTGCACTTCCATAAAAGAAAAATAGCCATCCCTCCCATCTAGACCACAAAGACATTTCCTCTTTTCCTCCTTCAAACTAACAAATCCTCCAAAGACTACAGACAAGTTTCCCATCACCACAGGGGTGCAAAGGCCAAAAAGCAAACTTAATGAGGCCAAACGGAGGCCTTCTGTTGCAGAATGTTAATCTTGCCCTTAAGAGAAACAAAGAGGTAAAGAGAATGCCATAAAATCTGTAACTATACAAAATCACTTGCAATAAAAATGTTTACAGCCTTTGTTTAGTCCAAGGTTATCATGAAGGGCTTTAATTCAGAGGAACTTGTGGGAATACAGTCCCTCTTATTAAAATATATTAATTAGAGTAATGTATACAGTTGTCTCCTTTGAAAAGCAAACCAAACCCATGAGATGAACAGCAGGGTCCTGCAAGGACCCGCCCACCATGTTGGATTTACTCCTCTGAGGATGGAGTCCCAGAAGCTGCCTCTGCAGCTTCATTTCCTTTCATGTTGAAAACCTTCATTTACAGGCATAAACAACAATGGCATAATCATTAGCAGCAAAGCTCAAACTTTAAGAGCTTGCTGTCATTCTGATAATTCTCAAAGTAAAAAAGGCTAATCTGCAAATTGGCATCTAGCTTTCAAATTGTACATTGCCAATGAAGCTACTAAATATATTTCCAAGGTCCGAAACACAACCATCATGAAGTCACTGGTCTTACTGCTTCGTTTTATACATGCACATATATCAGTACTTATTCGATTTACAGGAATATCCTGATGCCTGGAGGATGTAGCAGCAACGTAAGTACAATTCTTCAAAAGTATTTTCTCGTGTGATGGCCAATTTATATCTAGCAAATTTTAGCAGTCATTAACTGCCTCTGAACACCTTATTTCAGTTGAAATTAATTTTAAAGCATACTTTTGGGTACCAGTTTAGATAGAAAGCTGTAAGTGCCCACCACAAAAGACATCATCTCTGCTTGAACACTACCATGAGAAGCAAATTACTAGAGGCCGCAAGTGTGTTTTGGTGAAAAAAAATACTGTGTGTGTTCATAGCCGACAGCAATATTTTCACTTTAATGTTTCAGAGTTATACATAGATATATTTGTATGTAGGTTTATTTTCCTAATCTGCTACTGGCCAAGAAATACAGTGCTAAATGTACAGATTTTATCAAGAAACTTTAAAAAAGGGGGTGTGTGTGAAATCTGTCTATAACCTATTTTAAAAGAAAACCCACAACACCATGCAAGGTCATTCTTATTTTCATGCACACTATCGCCATAAAGCTTGTGCGAGTCAAAACATCAGTTATTTCACTGGCAAACATGAGCTTATGAGGATTACTATGGGTGAGAATGATTAGCCTTGTGACTCATGCTAAAATTCTGATGATGCCTAAGGAGAAATAGCAGTCAGCTTACCCTACTGCTAGCACAACTAGGAATAATCATAATGTTTTGTCACTTAAGTCAAGTATACTTCATACCCTCACACAGATATGGAGCAGACAGCCAGTGAGGGTGTTAATTTTACAAGTCAGTTTTTAGAATTCAGCCACACTTTGAAGTTCCGTTTGTTTAATCACTGCTGCAACTTCATATATACAGAAACGATGCCAAAAGTGCAATGGTTTTGACTGCAACCCTTTTTCATAAAAAGGCACAGAAAGCACTGAGCTGGATCAAACTGACTCAAACCAAATAGAGGTTCCCTTTATTGAGAGGCCCTTATTTTTTCTGAGCCTAAGGAGCATTCATCCACCATTCCAGCATCTAGCTAGTCATGCCAACTTCTTAAAGCTTTAAGGAAGAAATGAGGACAAATTGGGAAAAACAAATCAGACTCCGATTCTGTTAAATCTTGCAAGAGGCTTCCTACTGAAGTAAATTCACTTGTGAGGAACAAAACAGGTAAAGATGGTTTGCAGGGAAAGAGGAATAAAGAAATACAGCAAACAGACCTACACCAGGTTCAATATATCCACAAAAAGATGGCTTTTCCGAGTGATCCCAAACAGATTCTTTAGCAATTTCAAAATCACTGAAGATTTAGAGAGGTATTTTCTATCTTAACTCTTAGATTTGTTTTAATGTTTATTTTAGAAACAGAAGTGCATCTACTGTATCACTGATCACAACTTCAGTATTTACCATGGCAAGGAAAAAAAAAGTAACACTTCATATAGTTTCTCCAAATGCTACTATAATGCATTGAGTCAGCAACAGCACACAAGAAAAAAGATGCTATGAAAATTAACTCACTTTCATACCTCTAGTGGCATGTTTGACTTTTCACTTGACAATCTCTCTTGCTTCCTACAACTACCTGAAAGGAAGTTGTGAAGAGGAGGGTGCTGGCCTCTTCTCCCAAGTGACAGGGGACAGGATGAGAGGAAATGGCCTCTGCCAGGGGAGGTTCAGGCTGAACATTAGGAAAATTTTTCATTTTTCACAGAAAGGGTCATTAGACACTGGAACAGGCTGTCCAGGGAGGTGGTTGAGTCACCTTCCTTGGAGGTGTTTAAGGGATGGGTGGACAAGGTGCTGAGGGGCATGGTTTAGTGTTTGATAGGAATGGTTGGTCTCGATGATCCTGGAGGTCTTTTCCAACCTGGTGATTCTGTGATTCTATGAATCTACCAACCAAGTACTTACTAGAGCCACAATTGCTTGACATATGTAAAAGTATCAAAGATACACACAGCCTCACTGAAATTAAACTAAAAATTCTTACCATAAAAACCCCTGCATACATGCCAAAGAAAACTATATCAAACACTGGTAAGCAGGTCTACAAAAATTATTCACCATGCTACTAAAACAAATTTACATCCAAAAAGCACTCCCCTATCCTCTAAATCACAGTAGCAGGGTTGATTTTTTAAAGTTTTATCTTGACCATTTAGAAAATTTTCCTTCAACTATCAAATTCTATTAATTTGTTGAAATAGAATCACCTTACTGGAATGTATCTGTGCAACAAAAGAAAACTGGAGAGTATTCCCAATATCTTACCTTCTTGGGATCTTTCTTTCATACACAAGCAGCATTTCTTAGGTCGGACTTCTGAGCTATGTTTCTCCTTTCTGATGTTGGCAGAAGATATATATATTCATTTTCGATATCAACGTTACAACTATTCCTACAGGCAGTCTATCTTTTTAATTTGTTGTCATAAAGACGACAGCAAACAAATCCTGGGGTTATAAAATGGAGTACTTATGAAAGGAATTGATGAAGTAATGACATTTGCCATAAGCAATAAATTAATACTTAACTTTCATGACAATTTGAGCAACTGAGAAGCAGCACTGGAAAGAATTTCCAAGGATCATCTAGGCTACTTTCATAAAGTAAAGGCAAAAGTTGACAATACAACTCCTGAAAGGAATTTACAAATCTGTTCTTTAAAAAATCTTGTGAGGGAGATGCTATAACTATCAAGTAATACCTATTCTACTGCTTACATTGTATTATGCAGAGAGGAAAAGAAAAAAAACTAGCTTACTATTCCTTCATATATGTTCTTTCTGTATATATAACTATGTAAAAAAATATATATAGTATATGTGTGTGTGTATGTGTAAATAAATATGAATATTTACTTCTCCCCTCAACTATATATGTTCTTATCTAAACTGACCTGCTAAATTTTGATTTACTCAAGCAGAAAAAGTCAACATTGACAGAGATACGATCAAAATTACATTTCTTAAATGAATATGACTCTTTAGGGTTTTTTAAATTCTTCAGGACTTATAGGAGGCATGGGAAGCTTGTACATTTGGATGTGACAACAGATTTAAGTGCTAATCTAAATTCTTAAAGCAAGAAATTCAGAAAAAAGAGGTATAAGCATATGTGCATGGACAGGAGTGCACCAATATCTTTACATAGCTGCACATGCAAACAAGTAGCTTAGGACCTAACACCTCATATATGAGTAATACCAACCCTATTAACACATCCAGGCAACAGCAACATACATCTGTTTGGGGAACTTGCCCTTTCTTTCTATAAAATGTAGTCCAATCAGTATTTTAATGGGCAAGAAGAAAGTAACTTAGAAATATCTCACCTTATTAACTAAGGTTTTCTTTCCGGTCTGCATATCCTTACATTTCAACAACCACCTCTACATGCAAAGAGGAATCTCCCTAGAAACCAAATAAATTACAAAAGTGCAAATGGCATGTTCTGCCTTCTGATTGACAAGGATTCCTGGTGGGAGGCAGGGAGAAGGGAACTTTACATTGAATACAGCTTTGTTTTTTCACTTATTAGCATTAGTTGCAATGCTGCCAAATAGAAAGAAAAACCCTTTCTCATCAGCAAATTAAACACAAGTACAGAGACACAAAATTCACCTTTTCAGACTGACTTTTTCCCATATATCTTAACTATAATTGGCTTAAACAAGTATAGTTTCTAATTCAAAATCAAGGTCAGTCTAACAAGTGTAATAATGACAGAGTACCATAGGCCCATCAGAAGAATACACGGAGCTATTTTAAGCTTTTTAGTGTAGTAGTATAAAGGGTTTACAGTAAGTGCAACACACTGGAAATCCAGCCCAGTAACAACCTAGATCTCATATGCTGTGCAAAATAGATGAGCAACCTTCAAAAACGGAGTATTTCAGTATGAATAGCACTCTACCACCAGCCATTAAACATTTAAACCTTAAGGCTGGACTCATTAGCTAGATACTTCCTGTATATCTAGTTTGTGTCTACCCAACGACGAAATGCAAATGACACCAATAAGAAAAGGCAAATATTTTCAATAACTCTAGTATATTTCAAGGATCCTATAAATGACATGAAACAAAAACATTTCTAGCAAGTGAAGTAATAAAAAAATCAAGTCCCCAAAGAAAAGTCACTTTTGATAACATATTAATTGAAATAAGATAAAATTTCACAAAGATGGCTGCAATGACCTATTTTTCCTTTCATCTTAAGGGGACAGGGTTGGATAAAATGGGCAATGACTTCTGTTAAAACGCTAGAAGAAAACACCAATAGAAATATACACACATATATAAATACATACACACACACACACATATATATATACACACACACATACATACATATCTCATCCTATCCCTTCATATCCTGTAACACCACAATCATCTTGGAATGCCTTGGAGCACTGAGAGACACTTACTTGCCTATAGCCAAGCTGCTCTTTTGCTTAGTCATTTATCAAACTTCCAATGAAAAAAAAAATCTTTCTTGTAAAAATTATGGGCTTTTTTTGTTTTGGTTTGGTTGAGGTATTTTTTTTTAAATTTCACTTCAGAAAAATCAAGACAGGTATTCATTTCCAAGAGAACTTTCAGTGGTTTTCCATCATCTTTCTTGGCAAACAAGGCTCTAAGATTTCATAGAATCACTAGGTTGGAATGGACCCACTAGATCAAGTCCAACCATATTTCAAATGCCAAATTTTTATAATATCGTGACTTCCAAGGGTGGAAGATTTTTGGTAGTTCTCCTTTAGTTTAGCTAAATTTCCACCAATAGTCTGTTCAGCGATAGATTTTTAAGCAAAATATTTTGTTTANTATCCTGTAACACCACAATCATCTTGGAATGCCTTGGAGCACTGAGAGACACTTACTTGCCTATAGCCAAGCTCCTCTTTTGCTTAGTCATTTATCAAACTTCCAATGAAAAAAAAAATCTTTCTTGTAAAAATTATGGGCTTTTTTTGTTTTGGTTTGGTTGAGGTATTTTTTTTTAAATTTCACTTCAGAAAAATCAAGACAGGTATTCATTTCCAAGAGAACTTTCAGTGGTTTTCCATCATCTTTCTTGGCAAACAAGGCTCTAAGATTTCATAGAATCACTAGGTTGGAATGGACCCACTAGATCAAGTCCAACCATATTTCAAATGCCAAATTTTTATAATATCGTGACTTCCAAGGGTAGAAGATTTTTGCTAGTTCTCCTTTAGTTTAGCTAAATTTCCACCAATAGTCTGTTCAGCGATAGATTTTTAAGCAAAATATTTTGTTTATCTATAATACACAACCATTTATCCCAGATCAAATTCCAAGTTTTTGAACAGCAGTTACTGAAAAATACACTAATTGTAAGAAAAAGGTCAGTAGGAGAACTTATTGCTATGCTACTAAGAACACTTTGACCCTACAAATCACCTTTTGGGGCATAATTTTTGAACCATGACTACCATTACTTGTATTCAGTTGTTGGCAACCAAGTAAATCAGCAAGATTTATGCTTAATCCCAATGCATACAGTCAATGGGCAAATAAAAGTGAGACTAAAATATCATTGCTGAATTACATTGTCTTTTAACACAATAAAAGATGTTCCACTCTTGGGGTAGGGGAGAATCATACTAACTTTAAGTTTGACATTTAGGGATAAAAAGCCTCCCAACTTCCCTCTCATTATTTTATGACCTGTCAGCAGAATAAGAAAACAATTCTTTCTCCCCGCAGTGAAACTGTAAGGCATTTGTTGACTCTACAAAGGCCAATGTCATAAGAACATATTCTGCATACAACTGAAAACCAAAATAAATTAAATGGTAAAATGCAGCCTATTTAATGTGCGCTAATAAGCATGAGCTACCTGTTGCTGGCCAATACATCAGTAGTTGTAGTATTTGCAGAATGTTTAGGAAAATGCATCTGTTATGTACTTTCTTTGCTAAGCAAAGATCATATAATTAACTTTATGGGAGAAAAATGCCATTTTATTCAGTTTAATCTGCTGTCAAGTGATTTAAAGAAGTGACTATATTTTATCAAACCACAAGCAATGGGGATTTGGAACTACTGGTTCTAGCCTTCTTTTTGATTGCATTTCAGTAAGAAAACTGAGGCCGGTTATCTAGAAAGTACATATGTACACAATAACTAAAACTACACCTTTGTAAAAAATGTAAGAATCCTAATTCACTTCACAAAAGGGCAGTCATTCTCTCAAAGCGGCTGAAAGGAAAGTAGCAACAAGTAAATATCCCCCTGCTATATCTACGAGAAGCGTATTCTCCCATTATGAAGCAGCCACATAATCTCACATGGTGGGAATGAAAGTGCCGGTACTATTGTACGTTCTGCATGATCTCAAGTGGAGAAAACCATTTGTCCATTTGCCATGAAAAGGATCCCCATGAATCTCTCCTCATGGATCACCATGGTTTCCTCACAGACTAACTAGCTAAACTCTGTCACAGAAAGTCCCCCTTGAGCCACTTTTACTCAGTAGCTTCAAAGGGTTTAGACTGAAATGACTAGTCATGGTCTAACAAAAAGAATATCTGAACACAATCCAATACAGATATGCGAATAAACCTCATTGACGTCCTCAGCAACACAGATTAAATAACACTGAAGGCAGTCAAAGACAGACTGCTTAGGTATCCAAATGAATGACAACAATTTGAGGAGATATCCATCTTCATTTGACACACATACTCCTTAGAACCTGCAGGAATTTTCCCAAAGAGTCAGGAAAATCTTGGTTGCCTTAGTCCCTATCCAAATTCCATAATCAGTTACAAGTTAAGCAATAACAGTTCAAAGTACAGCAATGTAATAATACTGTGTCCCACCAACCTTTTCCGGTAACATTCCACACTTTACAAAACAAACACACATAGGATGGGAATATATGGTCATTAGGCTACTAAGCCAAACATATAAAGGCCATGCCTTAGGAAAAAAAAGAAATCTAGGACCGTAATTGAAGTCTAGTTCTTGCAAATTACCAGTCCATAGGAGGGACCAGAGTTCGTGCCCTAGCTATTGATCTTACTGCTTTGCCCAAAGCAGGCAATCAAAAAAAGGTAAAGGACAGACAGCAACATGATTAAGCAAGGAGGGATGGTAATTTATTCCAAAATCTGCTAAGTCCATCTCTGTGTCATTAGGACCTCAATATCAGCTTCTACCATAGACCATTGGTCTTAATACTTTCATATTTCAACAGGGATAAAAAACATGCAGAGCGTGATATCTCCTGTGAGTGTGGAAGAACACTGCTACAGCACAGGGGCAACAGGGGACACCAGCACGTGCACGTTTTTCACACTTTTGGTTGTGTAGTGTTACTGCCATAACAGTACAGAGCAATGTAGAACTGAGAAGAGTCAAGATCCCTCCATCATTTAGGGAATAACTTAATACTAGTTCACAGTAGCCTCCATCCTCCTATAAATTCTTCCCTTGTCAGCTCCACATATCAGGATACAACCCTCTGTGAAGAGGGCAGCATTTAGGCTATGTATTCTCCCTACCTACAGTTTAGCAGGAGGAGCTAAGGGTATACAATGACTACTTGCCACTACACATCACCTAGGAAACAGCCCAGAAATACAAGGGGCATTTACCCCACCTTGTGCCACCATTCATGTCCCTGGCCAACCTACCCCTCAAGACATTAAATCTGGATGTCTTAGAAAGTCTACAAAGTGTGTTTCAGTAGAAGACATCCCACAGTGATCACCTTGTTTTACGCTTGGCATCATTGTGCCTGCTAAGCTTTGAGAAGCCCTTTTAGCAGTTTACACTTCAGCCTACCCTGCTGTCATCCGCAACACAGACTGAGTAAGTAATAAGCACTGAGATTCTCTAGAACACCAAATCTACCCCAGGTTAACCTTTCCCAGATGGTGCAGAAAAAAACTGTATGGATAAATGTTAAAAGACTATTTTACTACTTTTCCTTTTAAGAAGACAAAAAAAACTGTATGGATAAATGTTAAAAGACTATTTTACTACTTTTCCTTTTAAGAAGACAAAAAAAACTGTATGGATAAATGTTAAAAGACTATTTTACTACTTTTCCTTTTAAGAAGACTATCAATCCTTAATTATTCTTCATTAGGCTATCTTGGGAGACTAAAGGAGCAAACTAGGCACCCTGTCTCTACTATGCTGTATCCCTTCTCACTTACTCCAGTCTTTGACAAATTGATTTTCTTCTGAGTATGGACATTTCTTTTAATAATATAGACTGAAGTATTTATCCCCTCTCCTAGCACGCTCCTAAAACACACTGAAGAAAATTCCTTAGTGCAAATGCTAAGGGAGCTGACTAGGAAAGGTGGTCTCCCAGATTTTTCTTTGTGAGCACAGAGGGACTCATGGGTGAAATGGTGACTGCTGGTTGTCATGGTCACAGTAACCACAAAGTAGTTAAGAGTTTCAAACTATCAGCAATAGGAGAAAAACTGCCAACAAAACTTCAGCCGGAAGACTTCAGGCTTCTGAAGGAGACAGTCAGTAAGGTCCTCTGAGAATGTGATTTTGAAGGTATTGGGATCCATGAAGGCTAGTCGCTTTTGAAGCGTCATCACTTAAAAGAGTGAGAGCATTTGATTACAAAGTATTGGAAGTCAAGCAAGTAGGCATAAGACTAGCATGTCTGAGCAGGGGTCTTCTAGAAGGCATGTGTAGGGACATTGAAAGCAAGGACAGGCAACACAGGAGGACTACAAAAATACTGTTTGCCACTGCAAGAAGAAAATCTGTGCAGTCAAAGCTCAATTAGCATTCAAGCTGGCCAGCACTGTGAAGGACAACAAAAAGGGATTTTTAAAAACATTAACAGCAAAAGGTGGATCAGAGGTAATATTGGTCAGCTGTTTGATGAGATTGGTCACCTCACAAGTAGGGACACAGACAAAGCAGAGACAGTCAATACCTTCTTTGCCTCTGTCTTTAACACAGATAGACTCTCGGAACCCCAGAGCCCTATGCTGGAAGACTGTGACTTGAAGGGATGATAAATTCCCAGCTGACACTGAACTTGTTCAAGTCACTACCCCAGCTGGATGTGCATAAATCTATGAGGCCCAATATGATTCATCACTCAAGGTACTGAAAGAGTTGGCCAATGTCATTGTGGGACTTCATTATTCTTCATCAGTCTTGGGAGTCTGGAGAGGTTCTTGTTGACTAAAAGCTGGTAAATGTCCCAGTAAAATAATGGTAAGAAAAAAGACCCTGGTAATTACAGATCTGTCAGTCTCATTTCACCGCCTAGTAAAATTATGAAGGATATTCTAGGAGTTATTGAAAAACACTTGAGAGACAATGTAGTCATCAGACACAGCAAGCATGGGTTCAAAAGGCAAAACTCCTCCTTAACCAATTTAATTTCCTTTTATGAAAAGTTTACCCATATAGTTGACCAATGGAAGCCAGCAGATGTGATGAGTTTGGATTTTAGCAAGGTTTTTGATAACATGTCTCATAATACCCTATCCTGGAACGCATCCAGCACAGTAGCTAGATAAGCCTGTAACACATTGGGTGAGCAACTGGCTGATGATTTGGGCTTAAAGTCATTTAGAAAATGGGGTTACATCTGGCTGGAGGCTGGTGACCAGTAGGGATCCCCAAGGAACCAGGTTTTCTTCGTCTGGGATAGCATAATCCTGGTTATACGCACAAATCGGGTGATGAGAGGTTGGACAGCAGCCCCACTGAAAAGGGTCTGGGGACTTGGGTTAATGGCAAGTTGAATATGAGTCAGTGTGCCCTGACAGTCAGAAAGGGCCAACTGTGTCCTGGGATGCACCATGAACAGCATAGCTAGGCAGTCAAGAGAGGTTACTGTTGCACTCTACACTGCACCACTGCAGCCCCACCTCAAGTACTGTGTTCAGTTTTATGTGCCTCAGTAGAAGAGGGACATGAAAGCATTAGAGCATGTCCAGAGGACGGCAACTGAGATGGTTAAAAGGCTCAAAGGCAAGACCTCACCAGGAACAAAGTCAGTCTATTTGTTCAGATAGAGCAGGCTGAGGGGAGAATACATCGCAGCCTACAATTTCTTTAAGACAAGTACTGAAGAAGTTGCTGCTGATCTCCTCTCTCTGGTGGCTAGTTGTGGGACATGATGAAATGGAATGAAGATGCACTGAAGTGAAGTTTAAATTGGACATTTTTAAAAAAAACAAAACTCTTCAAGAGTGTGGTCTGTTACTGTAACATGCTTCCCAGGGAAGTGGTCATGGCACAAAGCCTATCAGAGTGTCAACAAGCATCTGAATGACACTTAGTCATATGGTTTAGGTTTTGGTAGCCCTGCAAGCAGCAAGGAGTTGGTATCAACAATGCTTACAGGTCCTTTCAAACTTGAGACATTCTGTGATTCTACATTTATTACAGATTTTGACAGGCCAGATGGGGATCTTCAATTTTTTCATACCACTGCACACAAAGAAACTTGTAAATAGCAGTAATGTGTAAAACATTAATTAATGTTTCCATAAATAAAGGAAACATTTAGATTCAGCAAATAGTGATTTTTCAAGCATGGCATCAGGAAAGCAGGGAATGGGAGAGATAATTCAGAGTTAAAAGAACAGTCCAAGTTGAACAGAAGGACCTTGAGCAGATATGAAAGCCTACTTGAGTAGAAAAACATGCATATGCAAAATTCAGTCATGTGGGTAAGGAAATTAAGATGAAGGTCCAGCTGTTTAATGAGTCTATTCTTTTTTGCTATCCCTCAAAAAAGATATTTTGAACATTTCTGTAAAACTTTTAGTAGATTTATCTAATCACCTCTAAACAATCAACAGTGCTCAGAGCAATCCTCACAAAGTATGTGAATTATTGAATTGGTATGTGAAAATGTGACACTCTCAAAGATAAATACAATTAATAATTTCTACTGTTCAGACTGTCCCCAGGTGCAGCTCGAACTCTTACAATGTTACAGAACTAATTCCGTATTCCTAGAATTAGATCAAAACAAAGTTCTTGGTCAGGGATTGGAAAGAAGAATTGGAATGGTAAATAAAAACCAGTATTTGTATGATGGAAAAGAACTATGTATTAATGCTAAAGTATATGATAATGGCTACACATGAACAGGTATAAACAAGGTCCAAAGGGAAAAAGGAAAAAAAAAAAAAAAGGCCATGCAGTTCAAATTCCACAATAACTACCAATTTCAGTTAAAATTGGTGGGACTATTAATGTGCCTGAAGTAATATATTTGCACATATATCAGGTCTGACTATCATCCAACAGAATTACACTTAAGGGCTTCTTTCACCTACCATCAGTTAAAAGTAAAATAATATTTGGATATCAGTAACTGTGGTAGCACAAAAAGCTACCCGAGTAAGTGATGCCACTGTCCACCTTGTCCACCTGTGCAATTAAGGACATTCCTCAGGGTTAAGGGTGGGTTTTTTTCAGGTTTTTTAAAGAACAAAAAAGAAAGCAAAACAAAAACACACTCAAAGAGGTTCCCAAAAGGTTACTTCAGTTGCAAACTGATGTATTTACAACTACTTTCACAAAATGATTCAGTGACCTAAGGGAAGAAGAAAGCGCTGCACTTTAGCATCCTCAGAAAACAAACATACAACTGCCAGCAATAATATTTTGACACATCCTATCTGATTATGTCTATTCTACTGATCAAAATGGAGCACAGAGAGATCATTACCAAAATTAGAAAAGAGAGGAACCCATTGGAGAGAAAGAAACTTCTGTTCCTCAAGACAGTAAGAATTCAAAGTTATAAATACTTTGTACATGTACATCTTTGTCACACATTGGTTAATGTATTTCTATCAGTCCTATTTTACAGATGAAAGAATTCAAATATGAAGATGTTCTACCCCACCTTAACAGTCTTTTAAAGGACTACAACCACAATAAAGAACTGATAATTCATTAAATACAACATTTCCTCTAAGGTACACTAATTTCAACTTGCTAAAGCAAAGCATTTTTCAAGGTGCTTCCAGAGTATTCCGGTCATTACAATACAAATTGAAAAGAGCTTAATTTCTCCTTTAAATGGTCTGGAATTTTTAATACATCAAGAGATCTTGTAGCAGTAAATCAATTTTAGAAGAGCAACAAAAAAAGGGAGGATTTCAATCTTGCTTTATTTCTCCGCTATTGCTGCTGGTTCAGTTTAAGGCTCATGCTTCTTTTTAACCGGTCACTTTAAAAGCTTATGCATTGCCTCTCAGTTGAATGTGCTATAAGAAAGTCCTTCTTCTGCACATTATGAGGTGGCTCAGCCTGGAATTCAAACTAAGGAATTATGCAAAGCTGTCCTGAAGTGAAATCCACAACTGTCAAACTTAAATACTAATCTCTCTTCACTAAGATTATTCTCATTACACTAAAGAGATACAGTGCACTTACACGCTTGCTGCGTTGGAAATAAACTTCACCTCCACATACAGAAACACTTCCAGCCTTCTACAAACATGGCTGTCATCATTACAAAGACATCAACACTAAGTAAGTATTGACAATGGCTGTCTAAGCACTAGTTCATTTTAAACTGATACTACACCATTGTGTCTTTCACCCTCTCTAGCTCATTAGTATTCTGCACACCTACCATCAGGAACCACTTGGGAAACATATCCAAGATGATCCTTACTTAACTGTGACTTGTTTATAAACACACAGATAGCTACCACGAGCACCATGATCCACTTCTGTGATTCCACTGCACTCATTTGAAAGTGCTAACTGAAGACACTTTCCAAGCTGCATGTTATTAACCAACACAAACAACTATTTAACAGCCATCAGGACAGAAAACAAAGAAAAGCAGAGTTCAGGCTCAGCACTGCCAGAAGCACCACTAACAATAGCCCCACTACACTTGAGTTTGCCTACATAGAGCACATCTCCCAGTGAAAGGTCCAAATTTTAAGTCAAGAAGAAATTTTACTGAAGTTTGAGACAGCTCTCCTGACTGAGAGGTGAAGGGTGTGAAATCAATAGCATATTAATGAGCTCTATGTCAAGCTGAAGTGACAGCTCTCAGCATTTGACACCCTTCAACTGGCAGTAACCACTAGCACAGTAGCGGAGGTGCAAACATTAAAGGAATATTCAACAAAAAGCAGCAGAAGAGTTGTCAGTTCAGAGATTCTCCAGCCAACATTTAATACCATCTTGCACAGTGATGTCATTGGACATTATCTATGTGTAAACTCTGAGTGGAGAATATTAATGTACAGACTATGCAGTTTATCCTTTAAATCCCCTGCAGCCATACTCCTGTGCTCAGGTATCAAGACCTTCCCAAGAACCTCAAAGGAATCAGAAAAGTAGCTCACTCAGAGGATATGGGCACAGGGTCAGAAAGAAGAGGAGGGTTGCCTTCAAGCAGCTGGTTCTCATATCCTTAAGAGATTATTAGATGTGCTAGTTAAAGGAAATCTCTCCTCAACTTAAGATGCATACTCTGACATTCAGCACTGCAGTCCTCCATGAAAACCCTACTATCAGACAGCTGGAGCACTGATACATAAGAAACCTTACATTATTTCCTAGCAACACAACTAGTAGCGCCCACACAAGCTTGGCCTTCGTCTGCAGCCAGACACACTCTTGCCCTTACAGACTGTACATGATATCAACCACAGAAATATCTTTGTATAGAGCTTATTAAGCGTCCTTCAAATTACAGGGTTCTGTTCTACATTCAGACATGCCTCCTGAAATCTGTCACTGCCGTGGCAGCCACACCTTTGATAAGAGACTTTGGTCTCCAATTCTCAATATATTTTCCTAGTTTCAAAAGTCATTCTGTGTCCCTCATTATCTCCTCTCTCCCAGTTTTAGAAAAGATCTTTTAAATAGCAATTTTACAGCATAATCTTAGGCACAGGGTAGTAAGAATGAGTTTGCACTCATGATAGGAAACTCATTTAGAAGCTAAACTTTTAGCAGGTACTCGTGGTAACATTTCTGTGCTGTTATATCCAGAGAATGAGTATTGAGCATAATCAAAGGGAAGGTAAAAGAATTTATTTTTTCTTAAGATAGTATAAGCCACAAATGGCAGAAGAGCAAAGGCCTTAAAATGACTTCTTTACTACAGTCTTTCTCCCATGATGTTTACAGCTCTTGCACTACAGCCCCTTACTCCTAAGAGTACTAAAACTCTTTTGAAGAGCAGGAAGAGATGAGTTCATAAGCTAATCAGTTCAGCTTTTTTTTTTNGTGAAGACACTTCCATAAATCTCTGCTGCTCAGAGGTAGCACCTCCCAGGTACCAACAGACTGAAGTACTGCAAGGTAACAGCATGAGTCAGCTTATTTCAGTCAGCAAAAAGCAGTGTATCAGCCACCTGGCTTTATGCAGGGTTCCCCCTCTTACAGTGAGCTATATTCTACATTATGTCATGGTGATTCAATAGGCAGCCTACTGTGTGTCAAAGTTACGGCAAAGTGTGAAGGACTATTAAAACCATCATACTCCTACATTATAGAGTACAGTGTACTGCTTTACAAAGAGGATCAAAGAGAAAGATAATTTGACACCCTTCTTCCTGCCCTCAACACTTCTTCAGCCAAGCTTCTAAGAGCTACTTAGAGCTCATGTCCATCATTATCCCTTGAACTGTCACCTTCTCAGCCTCCTCAAGGGTTTGCAGATTTGTGATCTGTTCTCCATTGTGAGCCCAAACAAGAGCTATTAGCAAAGTTAAACAGCTATGAAAGAAATCTGCAAGTTGTATTCCTAAAAACTGTAAATTTAAATTCCTAAGCAGTTAAAATAAACAAATAGTTAAAGAAACTTTCTTTGAATGCACTTGCTCAACACACAATAATTGCATGATGAGATTTATGCACAAAATTAAGATAATTCTAGTACGTAACAGATTAAACTAGAAGCACTATCATCTAGTTCCTCTTTAAATTCACCCACACACATTCTAAAGAAAACTGTGTTTTCTTTGTACTTAAGTTCCTGTTCAATTCCTAAGACATTGTAGGGCAAACTATGGTTGTTCAAAAGCTGCATTGCTTCTTGGCTGAGTCTGTCCAAGCAGAAGTCTCCAAAATCATTGTATTAATTCTCTGAACATTCTAAAAGAAAAAGTAACACCCCAGTTTTATCATCTCTGTTATTACTCTCTTCATGTCATTGATTGTTTCCTTATCCTACAAAAGGCTACCATCATATCTTTGATAATCATAACATGTATTTCTAGTAAAAAGATGTACATGGTTGTATAACAATTTCGTATCTCTTCAAAAGGCTCAGTAGGCATCATCTATTTCAAAGCTTTCCAAGCACAAGAAGAAACAATCCTCCAAAAAAAAAGCATGCAATATTGACAATTGCATGTAAATACCTACTCTTGTAAATATACATCTGCATGTATAAACAAGAATTAATCTTAATACAGCCACCCCCCTCCTCTACCCCAAAAAAGCGGGAAAAAATAAAAGCATGTGGCTGCTGCACTTAATCACAAAATTAAAGAGGAGCCAACAACTTGTTGAGCCATGACTGACTAGAAACTACTGTGAAACACGTGGAAGGAATTACCTGACAATGGCCTAGATGCATTTGCTCTAATACACAGAAAAATGAAGATGATGATCTCCCGAGATATCAACCTAATCTGTATTTCTCGAATTGTTCAAGTCTACGTAGAGACAAAGTAGCTATATTTCACATAAAAGGTGCATATGAATCTTGCACTTTCAAATTTGGCACTCAGTTCTGAAAATCTGTCCTGACTTGTTTTACTAAGCTCTCAAACAGCTTCTTCTGCTTATCTTAATCTCATGAATAGACCCAAGCAGATGAATTTAAGCGCACACTGTTCTACTGTAAGTCTAACCAGTAAAAACATAACAGTCCTCAAGCTTCCAAAAAGCATGCCTGCAGCATCACGTTCACTACTGTGTGCATTATCTAACTGGAGCTGGAGCTTTATTGCACAGGGTGAAAACTGTTTCTCTCAGCCTGTATTCATCTATGCTTTCTTACATCTTCTTAATAGTTCTAAGTAAGCAGCTTTACTTTTTGTGGCTGACTCGGGAAGTCAACAAAAACAATGAAGTAGAAAAGTTCTTTGTGGAGTAGATTTCCTGAAGAGGCTGTAGTTAGCAACATGACTCAAGCTCTGGGTATATTAAGGTAAGATGGATGATTTCACGGGCTTGGTAACTTGAACGTATTAATTATATGATTCTATCTGCTAACCTAAAATGCCCTATAAAGACAACTTTTGTCAGTCATGCTGTTTTCAAAGCTGACTGCTTTCATTTTTGGTGTACTTAGCACAGTAGACAGGTAGACTGCAGCCCCGAATTTAGAAGGGAGTGAGAAGGAGAGCAAGTGCACTAGTGCAGATGCAGAAGATGTTCTTCTGGCAACACATTCCAAATAACCCACTAACCATTAAGGAAAGGGTCAGCAGGCAGTATTGCCGAATAGAACTCAATTTTCCAAGCTTTAAAAGGCTCTTTAAGGATGCATATATTTTAATGATTTCATAAAGAAAAAAAAGGAAAATAAAGACACACGCTAAACGCATTGTTCCAGAAGTGGGCTTCTGACACTGCAAGTCTCGCTGTACTTTAACTGCTTTGGCACTTCAGCAGCTTGCAATGGACTGCCACATCGAAGGAAATAGAAGAACAAATATTAAATGTTCTTATATAAATACTAATATTATATAAGAAGAGTTAATGCAGAGAATCAAATCTTCAATATGCCTTGTTCGACAAAACCATGCAAGTTCAATAAAATGGAATTCTAGTCATTGTAAAACCTTTTGTCAATAACAATTTTGTGGCCAAATCAACTTTTGTTATAACATTTACATCAATAATATTACAAAAGACAGAAATCTGGTATAGTCTGCTGTCAGTCAGTTCTCCTTCAAGCCACATTATGTTTCATTCATCATGCTGCACACCCTATTTCCTTTACCCAGAGGGAAGGGAATTAAAAGGTCACATCTTAGGCAATAAAATATATTTAGCTATTCTGTAGGGAGAAAACAGTATCTCTAATCAGTCATCCAAACAAGACAGACTGCTCAGAAGCTTGCATGCTGCTGCACATCAATAACCATCTTTATCTAGGAACTGAAATAAAAAACATCAAACTGTTAAAGGTATGAAAGGGGAACTCAGGCCTTGTCAGAAAAATTACAAAATTAGAGCTGAGCACTGCATTCAGCAAACAGATGATGCAGACATGGCAGAAATAAGTAATGCTGGGAGCTAGGTTCAGATAGCACAGTCTGGAATTTAAGTAAAAAGGAAAAACACTTCAAATACTTTCTATCTATCTGCATTTTCCTCTGGGTCTCTCTATGAGTAAACACTTAAAGTCAGCTTTTTTCTTTACCTCTTCAGTCTTTACAGACCTGCTTTCACTGTAATGAGAACAAAAAAGTAATACCCCACTGCTACCTATTTTGGGATTCTTTTAATCCCCCAAATTGATTTCTCCGCCACTCTTTTAGCCTAATAACTAACTGAAATGTTCCAGAAAACAGTTCTTAAGGAAGATATAGAAATAAGAAAGAAGGCCTAAATTGTACTTCCACTGCATGTCAAAGCAAACATAAGGTTTTTAGGAAGACTTAAAAAAAAAGGTACTGGGATGCTAAAAGAAAATACACAGATTTCACTGCTTGTGCTGCTACAAAAACACATAGAGCAGAACTCATCACCTTACTGAAGGTGTAGAATGCAGTTTTTGTGAATTACTATACTCTGAATAAGACCAACTGAGATTCCCCATTCCCACATAAAATCTTGGCTTACGGCGTTTTATCTCCTGAATGAACAGGTTTATATACACACAACTACACTGAAATGAGCTTTATTACCTGATCACAGCAAATTGCATAGTGAAACAGGAGGTACTTCACATGCCAAAGCATTAAGCTCTTCAAGACTGGATGAGAGAATTAAGACAACATGATTACAAAACCAGCAGAAAACAGCTCACTAAGAAAGAAGAATAATCACAGTGTCCATGCCTGAAAAGGGTTTGAAGGTGCAGGCATTTGAACACAAGAGGGGGGAAAAAAAAAGCAGTTTTCTTGATGGTAAAAGAGAAAGAGCAAAGGGACAAACATTGTGGCACAAAAGAAAAACAAAAGTAAATTCATTTGGTCAACTTCACCAAGTGCCTGTTAGTGAACTGTAGCTAATGACAGAAAGGGGGGAACAAACAAGTAAATCCCCCAAAACATAAAACCCTCATAATTTTACATGCAAGCTATATAATGTGTCATTATATACTCAATGTGTCATCTCTTATGTTATGCGACCTGTCCTTTGTCAAGGCAAAATTCAAAAAGCATATGGCATCTACTTATATAACACTGCTTTTTTTCAAAAAAAAAAAAAACAAAAAACAAAAAAACCCCCAAGGAATAAATTCATTATAAAAGTTCTTCCTCAAAAGGGAAGGAAGGAAAAAAAAAAGTAATTGCATCCCAAAACTGGCCAAAAAGTACATGCAGAATGGTATATAATCATCTGCTAGCCTTCCTGCTGACCAAGTTCAAATTTTGTGTACTAATAGACTTTACTCCTACTCCTGTCAACCTCATCTGACTCTAGAAGCAGGCTCCAAGAACCCCATACAGAATGAGACAACATAGAAACGACTCCAAGTGTCAGAACTTGACCCCTACAATATTTAAAGGATCGATTCACTAAAATATGCAAGCACGCGTTAATTTCTATTGAAGTCTACAGGTCCACAATATACACATGAATGTTTTCTGCAAGAGGAGCCTGAACAACCTGTGAAAACCTAAAATTTCCTCAAAACTCCATGAATTAGAAGTATCTCTGTTCTTTCTGCAAGCGTTACTCTTTCCACTAGAGTACAATTCTTGGTACCTGGTAAAAAAGTACCAAGCGCTGTACTTGACTGGTCCTCATAAAAGCCAATTATGCTGCCAGGGCAATTTAAAGGAAGATTTAAATAAACAAAATTATTACATACACACCAACATTTGTTGTTCATCTTTTACAGTAGATAAAAAATAATTTACCATAAATAAATTAATCTAGCAAAGGAAAATTAATTAATTATGCTTAAAACTTTAGCCACTCAATTTGACCCCAGTTCTATGTGCAGAAGGCTAAGCACCAGCAGTGACTGCAGCACTAGTTGCAAGCATGGGATTTTGGCTGGCACTCTTGTTAGAGCTGAGGTAATTTAAGAGGAATGTCAGCATGCATTTACTTTTCAAACTTTATTACTCTGCTTTAAGAAGAGAAAGAATGCCTGCTATTGTCAATTTAAAAATATTTATAAAACCTTTGGTATCTGCTTTTAGTCCTGCAGAATGAAAAATCAAACCAATACCTCCTCACCTTGTGTTTCTCTTCCAAGAAAACAGTAATTAGAAGAAACACATATAGTGAAAATTAAGTTCCTAAGGAGATATGTGACCAGTCTTCACTCCAGACGAAGTTCAAAGTTGCTATTGAATTAAGAGGAGCTACATGTGGACAGCTCTGCAACCTTCAAGCAGCTGTGAAGCTGGCTGCCTTTGGTACCTAAGCCATTCATACCCAATTTCCTTTGAACACGCACGTTCCTACCATGGAGAGCCACAAGGGGATGAACATCTCAAGCTAATGATATCAACACCAGTTGTATAACTTTAATCCTAAATCAGAAGCAACATTTTCACCCTCATGTCTGCAGGATTTCCCTCTCTTCTTTTGGTAGGGGACAAAGTAACCTATTTTTAAATATTCTTTATTTCTCTTTAGAGAGCAGGTAACGGAAACTGCCTTAGTGGACGTTTGGCAGCAGCCTTTTCTCACAGCAAAGGGATGTTTCAAAAATCACCTCTGCAACACAAAGGCTTTCCCAAAATCATCTCTAACCAACATGCATTTCATTGTTACAGAAGCCTGGGGAAGAAATGTAGAGGCTGAGCAGACTAAAGCAGCAAAATGGAATCACATGGGGAAGTAACAAGGCAGTTTACTTTTTGGCTTCACAAATAGCATGCAATACTCCCATTTCCATGATACTTTTCCTATTCAACCAAATGCCTTTCCGAACACAGTAGCTGAAGTTTGTAATAGTAATATCAAGTAAGAAAACAAACGCTCATTCCACCCAGTCATCAAGCAATTCTATCAAAGCGACCCAAATAAAGAAACAACAATTTATTCACTCTGTCCTTTCCTGCTTTGCCTATTGCCTGCTGTTAGGAAGGCCCAGTGCTTGGGTGATGGTAGCACTCAGCCGTTGTTCTCTCAGTAAGGCTCCCAAGACAATGCCATTTCGAGATAGACACCTGTCCACTGGCAACAAGCATGAGAGCATCCACTCATTTTAAGCTGTGCAAAATGAGGCTATCATATGGCAACATCTTTCAACCACTACAAAACCTGCTTCCAAACTGAAATAGCAACCCAGAAGTGAAAAGCTCCATATCACATTTCTAATCCCCATCCCATCTAGTGTTATCTGCAATTTGGGTTTTTTTAATTTTATTTTACAATTCATGTAAGTACTCCTGATATTACACATCTTGCTCCATTGAAAATATTTCCCAGATCACTTGGACTTTCACCTGGCGAGTATTTTTACAATGCATGTGAGAAATATTCTATTGCACTTATCTGTTTGATAAAACATACTTCTTAAGAAAAAAGATCAGATAAAAATTGGTATAATGTGGAGCTCTAGTGGCAGTGAGGAAGTAAAGCAGCACATAACAATAACCGTAAAAACGTAGATATTGACCTTTAGTATGAAAGGAGTAAGCAAAAACATTTTAACAGATTAAACAAGAAGGAAAAGGGACACAGCTTGTCATCAAATAAAACACTATTTCAGGCTCACAGAATACACCTTTGCATACAACATGACAAACAATTCATTTTTTAGTGCACAAACTTGAATCTTGTAATTTACTGCAGTTAAGCAACAGGAAAAAACCAAGATCAACGCTGTACGCTCATACTAGTCTTAAAGGAAAAATTTATATATAGTACAGCAGGAAACCAATGTTCCTTAGCAAAAGTAGCTGGGAGTTGAGTAATACTACGGACTCTTTTTAAAAAAGTTCTAGTCATATATTGTCCTTTTCATGCTAGCCATGGTAACTCCCATATCAGTCAGTAAACACTCTGCTCTCTGTTGTGTCACCAACCACTGCACTCAGTTTTAACACTGACATTCAGTAGCATGGCAGGAACCGAATTCTCTACTAGAAAAGCTCCTTACATACACAGTACTATTACACATTCTATTGCTAAACGCCATCAGCTTAAGTCTTGTTGACAGTCGATGTTCCACCTGTAGAGATGCTTTTTCATAAAGACTGGCAAGAGATGGAAACCGTACTGCACATCTAGCGTGCTTCATCACACAGAGGTTGCTCAAATTCCTACATTACCCTGTGAAATACTGATGTTATTCTCTTAACTTTTAAGGCTTTAATGGTAAAATGATACTGACAGCAGACTGTCCAAAAGCCGCATCAAAACCACCAGAAATGCTGTAGTGTGTGTGTACAAACAAGCAAACCCAGTATTTGGAAGTGGGGCCTCCTAAGACAAGCAACATCACTGGTTGCATAAACACCCAGTTTCAAACTCTCAATATGTGATCTGCAATCCCTTCCTAGGGTAACTGCTTTCATCCAAGCCTACAGAAAAATGAGACTGAAAAGCTCTTGTACATATTAGTGGTAACTCGCAATGGACTCTCCACCTCTTTCAATCCCTTTTACAAGTCGTTTGATATTTTTCCTAGGAACTTTTGTTCTGCTTCCCAAGCTGAGCGCACAATGCCCCGATTCAGTACTATCCATTTAAAACAGAATATATTTCTTCTTGCTAGGGTAGCTCATTAACTTCATCCTACCGAGAGTTTTCCACCAGAACTAATTCCCGTTGGGTACCACAGTAGAAACAGAAGATTCTACACGTTATGTGTAGAATTGAAGAGCCATCCCCTGCATACAACTTGTGCGGATTTGAAGAACACAGGGTGCCAAACCCCCCCCCACCAGAGACCACAAGCCTCGGAGAGGTGATTTCCAAGCCGCGGCTGTTACCTGGTGGGCAGTTGCATTCTGGAGGCGCTTCTCTCGCTACTCGCAATTTTGCCAAGTGCTCGTAGGTTTTCTGTAGGGGAGAGAAGCGGCGTGAGGGCAGAGCTCGCTCCCCGGACACCACCAGCCCTCTCCTATCACCACCGCAAGCGAGCCCCTTCCCTCTCGAGGCTTATTTTTAGACGGGAAAGGCAAGGGCCGAGGACGGGGCTCGGCGGCGAGTCGGGGAAGGGAGAGAGCCCAGCGGAGACGCGGAGCGGAGACGGGAGGGAGCCCCCCCGGAGATGCGGGATCGCTTTCCGTTCCCCCCCTTATCTCCCTCCCCATCCCGCCCGCGGGGCTGGTCCAGCCGCCCCGCTCCTCGCTTCCCGCCGCATCCTCCATCCCCGCGGCCGCCCCCGTCCCGCGCACCTGGGCGAGGAGCCGCTCCACTTTCTCCTGCATCATCGCGTCGAGCTGCTCCAGGGAGTAGCCGGGCAGCGGGGCGGCGGCCGAGAGAAGCCCTCGGGAGCCCTCGATGGCCGCGACTCTGGCTTGGAGGTCGCTCGTCCGCAGCCCCAGGTACACGCAGGAGGCGGCCGCCAGCGCCGAGAGGAGGGCGGCCAGCGCCGAGCCGCAGCCATCCCGTCCTGCGGCTCCTCGGCTCTTCCCCAGCAGGCTTTTACACCCTGGAGCTGCGGCAGCTTTGATTTCCTTTCCTCCGCCCCCCATGAAGCGCCGATTAGTTTGCAACCGGCGGCAAGGAGAAAAAAAAAAAAAAAAGAGAGAA
>WAAB01008595.1:372377-388080 GCA_013389865.1 Piaya cayana
TAAAGACAACAAAAACAACAGCGACAAAGTAGGAGAAAATAAGGCAAAATAACGACGTAAAAAAATATATATACAATAAAATAAAATAGAAGAAAATCCCGCAGCCGCTTGGCGCGGTTGGGAGGAGAAGCTCCGCACCGCACGCCGGGTCGCGGCTCAGCCAAGAGCCGGGAGAGCAGGGCTGGGTGCGGGGCGAGCCCCCGCGGCTTCCACCCGCCCTTCGGAGGGAGCAGCGTGCTCTGCGAACGCTTTGCCACTTGTCAGAGCGGTTTTCAGGAGAGGAGAGGAGAGGAGCGGGGCGGGAAGAGCCCCCCCCTCTCCCTCCATCCCCATCCCCACTCCGCCTCCCGTTCTCCCACCCCCGCAGCCACCGCAGGACTTGTTGCTCTTTCTCCCCCACCCCAACCTGGGTACCGGGAGGCAGCAGGGAAGCCCGCAACCCCCCCGCCGTCATTAGCGGAATTTCTTCACCTGGGCGGGGTGGATTGAGCTCTTCGCATAATGCACGCGTGGGGTATTAGGTTGATAACCCCCCCCTAAAAAAAAATATGAACGATATGGAGCTATTGGAACGTGTCCAGAGGAGGCTACAAGGGGGTCCACCTCCCGTTCGAGGACAGGCTGAGAGAGTTGGGCTTGATCAGCCTGGAGAAGAGAAGGCTCTGAAGAGATCTCATAGCAGCCTTCCAGTATCTGAAAGAGCTGCAGAAAAGCTGGGGAGGGACTTTTTACAAGGGCATGTAGGGATAGGACAAGGGGGAACGGCTTTAAATTGGAGTGGTGAAGATTTTGACTAGACATTAGGAAGAAATTCTTCATGATGAAGGTAGTAAGGAGCTGGCACAGATTACCAAGGGAAGCTGTGGATGCCTCGTTCCTGGAGGTGTTCACGACCATATTGGATCAGGCCTTGGGCAGCCTGGTCTGGTGGGAGATGTCCTTGCCCGTGGAGCTGGAACTGGATGATTATTAAGATCCCTTCTGACCCAAAACACTCTATGATTCTATGACAACATATGAGGGAGGGGCAGGGGCGTCATGGTCCCAGGGAAGTGGGCCATCTGTGACCGGGAGGCACAGGGGAAGGGGTCGCAAGACCCGCCTTGCCAGTGGAAGTTCTGGAAAGCCACACTAATTTACAGCAGTTTATGCCTGGGCTGGCATCCCCACAGTGTGGGCATAAAACACAGGGAGCGATCTGTCGTCCTGTTCTTTTTTTAGAGCATGGAGGATAAACGTGTATAACTCAGCAGCCAGCTCCCCGGTGGGCATGCACACACACACACACAACATGAGGGCTTGCTTCCAAAGGTGTGGCATGCACCGACTTCCAATTGTATGGAGTCAGTTTAATTTTAACTCATTTTATTTCTGTTCGTTTATTGCCACGTTGCTTTTTCACTGTGTTCTGCACACTAGCCTCTTTTCATTGCTCCTGTTTTAAACGACTAGAAAAGAAACGTTCACATCAAAAGATCTGCAGGCATGGCCTGGTGGAAAGCTTGTTGTGTTCTGTTTCTCTCCCCTCTGCCTCTTATCTTCCAAATCATGCATTTACCTGTTGTAGTTTTGTGCTTGTCTGGGCATCATAACAGTACAGCAAGTCATGTGGCATTTCTTGTGCTCAGCAAACTTCTTGAACCAGAGGAACCTCTCAAAGCAGGAACAGAGTGTGGAGGAACATGTAGCTCACTCTGTTTGGCATTTACTCACGTTAATGGTGACTACTCAGAAGATACAAAGACTTGTGGAATGAAAAAGAGGCATGTCTAACTACAGCAGTTCTTAGATAAGACTGAGAGTGCTGGTTTGTGCTACAAATCAAGTTTCCTTATGGAGTCATATTTGCATGGGTTTTATTACCTATTGTTTCCCAAGTATTCAAGCAATCAGAACTGCCATGAAGACATGGATCCAAAAAGCTTTGTGGGTTTCAGTACAATTACTTGGACTTTGAATAAAGCGTGCCAGAAGTTCATAGCTAGTCATTTATTCTTCACAATTTGTCTTTCCCCCTCCATAAAAAACAAAAAACCTAAACCTAAAAATCATGGATTCTAGTCAGGGAGAAGAAATCATAATTACACAGTGCTAAGAGATAATTTCTTCATGATAAACCATTAACAGTTGCAATGGACAGTCTGCAAACAAATCCCTCCAAGCAGAACATACCTTTTGATCAGGATTTGTGAATAACAGCTGCTCTCTTCAAAATAAGGACTTGCTCACAGACTATCTGTTGGCAATAAGAAGATGAAATGGTATTTGGAATGAATAATCTGACAGAAGAAAACAAATAAGACCCGCATGCTCTTATTTGGTGCATACCATGGGCTCCCTGAGTGTGGTATGAGCAGTACCCAGGCTGCCTTGGTGCCTCTGGCAGGCCAAGGCACTGGGAGCCTTCGGCGCCAGCTCCAGCACTTAACATTACCCCCTGCTGTTAGTAGCCAACACCATCACTCAACCCTACTCGTGGTGACATCTAGCAATGCAAAGCTGTAAACCCTTGGGATATGATTACCCTCTCCAGTTTATGCAGGGGGTGACTGAGGCACCGCTGGGGACAAGACAGCTGCCAGCACCCTGCTGATCCCTGTGCCGACCTCAAGTGGGTGCTGCCTCATCTAGGCGAGGGTAACATTTCCTCCTGAGATCAGCTCTTCTTATTTAAGTGCAAATATGGACCTTCTCCGGTCTCTGCCTTCAGACAACCATGTACCCATATATCAATACGACCTGGCTCAATGTTTTGCTTGGCCAACAGATGCAATTTTTCTCTCCAAGCATCTTTCTGTCCCAGCATCATGCTATCCATTTGTTTTGGACAAGGCATATTCCACAACAGAAATTAACATGGGACAGAAAGTCCCTTGTTGCTTTAGATTTATACATACTTGCCATTGTGAAGATCACTAAATGAGCCAGATCATTGTGTTTCTGTGGGACATGATGCAAAGCCACTTTCCCACTGGGTAGCAAATCTCATGATAGATGTTTCTTATTCTGAAGAGATGTGATGAGAAACCTGTAGTTTTCTGTCTGGAACAGACAGTAAACTCTGCTGTACTAGAAATAAAGCCCTAACCAAGCAGAACAACTTTAAAATACACAAGAAATTCTTTTCATCTTTCTTTTATTGCAATGCATAGTCATACCTCCACACACTTGAGAGACATGCTAACCCTGCCTTGTTTTACCTCTGAGAACAGAAGAGGTTCCGCATTCCTTGTCCATCTGTGTACTCACACATACCCTCAGACAAAGCGAAATGATGAAGAACAGTGGGAGAAGAAAGACTAGAACCAAACCTTCTTTCTCACTCCAGCTTAATGCTACATTTTCCATTTGCCAACATCTTTATCCACCTCACTGCAAGGCTGGTTCCAAATAGACTGCACTGGACTACAGAATCTGAGCAGCAAGGTAACTTAAGGTCTGCTTAAAACTAGCACAGGAGCTGTTTGTGAAAGTGAAGAACATAACACATCTGGTTTACCTGTTATAAAATTTTCTGGTCACGTCTGCCCAAATAGAGTGTTAAGCAGCTCTACACTTCCATGTTCAGTTACTTGATACCATCAAGTGGACAATCGGCAGCTTTGCAGTATGCTATCCCCATCTAAACACAATAAACTGGAGATAAAACATGTAAGACTCAGACTTGCTGCTTTTGCTGGCTTTCAGTAAGCAGGAGGCAGAGTGAATCCAGGATATGCGTATGCTCAGTGCCAGTGAGCCTGCTTCTTATTTTGCAGCCACAATGATGCCAGAGTCAAGAAGGCATCTACTTAGGATCATAGCTAAGATTGAAACCAGATTGCTATAGCACTTTTTAGAATGCTATCCATGTAATGAAAGACCTGATTTTCTTTCCCTCCCCCCCCTTTAAAAAAAACCCAGTCTTTTCTACCTTTTTATTTGTAAAGATTTATAGATTTTGAATTAGAGAGAGTAACTTGGTCTAAGGAGTCAAACTCCTACTCCAGGACTAAACCAAATGGCTGCTCACATGGGGAAGCAGTAATTTAACGGCTTGCAGTTAATGTATGTGCAGGAAATGTATCTCAGACATTGCTGGTCACGTTTAAGAAGATGTACAATGCAAATTCAGGCTGCAAAAACTTAAAATGCCTAAAAATCCTGGTTTGTACCTGGTAACTAAAATAAAGTGTTACAAAAAATCATACCCCAGGTATACTGAGCTGGACATTAACACATGCAGGTAAAGTATAAAAAATGGTAGATTTGCAGCAGTCCAACTCAAACAGTTGCAAAAAAGGAGAAGTTTGAATAAGGTCTCCTGAAGTGCTCATGCATGCAGATCCAAGCAGCTACACTTCCCACCAGGAGAGAAGTGCTGTCACTTTGAAGATTCAAATCTCTAAACGCCACGTTTCAGCAGATCTCATGCATGACCAGGCCAAAGGTATTGACACAAGATGCTGCTGTTTGCATTTCATGGCTCTGTGTTTGAAGATGTGGATGGTGTTTTCAGATAACAATTTTCCACCAGACAGAACTAGTGTCTGGAGTTCCTTCCATATTTTAGTCTACAGCACGCTGTATTCTGGCTGACCAATCCACAATCCACTACTGAATTTCTTTACCAGATACAACACAGACTTATCTTTAGAATTACACTCAGAGAGATCAGTGAAAAACAAGCACTCATACACTGAAATGAAAAACCTGCATTCAGTTTGTAGCATCATTTTGTGTACATGGTCAAGAAAGGAAGAAGGCAGAGTTGAAGTCTAGAACTCTTTGTTAAAACTGAGGTGGTACACATAAGGATACAGCCTTAAATGGTTAGGAATGGCCATGCATGCAGCAAGACAGAGTTAAAACCTTCTATTCCAAATGTCTGTGCTTTCAAATGGAACTTATATATTATTCATTATATATGGACTCAAACCGTATCTGCATTCAACTGCTTCCTCCATTCCTCTCAATCCTGCTCAGTTCAGGCTTTGCATTATAGTGCATTTTGCACCATAAATGAGATTCTACTCCACATTAATGTACTTATATGGGTAAAATGCAAGGTATAACGAGAATCCAAAACTTCTGCAGCCTGCCTCACTTCTCGGCTCTCTGGCATGTTTGGTAGTATGGTATTTCTCACTGAGCTGCTCATAATATCTACCAAGATAGATCACAATAACCAAAAAAAAAAAAAAAAACCCAAAGAAAAAACCAGAAAACAACTTACTTCACTGCTTTGTGAAAAAAAAGCTGGAAAACCTTTCATTTTCAAGTATCCAAATCAATTGCCTTCTGTCACTTTAATGTAAGAACATTAAAGTACAGTACACATGATGCAGTACATTAATATACTTAGCAGATGGATAACGCTTGTGATTTAATACTTAGATATACTCATTTCACCTCTACTGTACAAACACTTCATATATTTGAATCTTTAAGTCAGACTTATCTCCAGACTAGAGGCAATTGAGTCACATGAGCATAGGATTTAGTTTATTAGTTCCATAACCTTACTGGTATTTTGGCAAACCTGATTAAAAAAAATAAAATAAACCCCCTTGCATCTGGATTTTAATATATTTCACAGGATTTCCTTTTTCAACATGATGCAACCAGCTCTTCTAGACCTAAAACTGACTGGTTCAAGACAAAATTCAGACCCTGTGTGTCATTCTTTACTAAAATTCATGAGTATTTTTCATATGAAAGTATTACCAAATATTTCATAATGGATTAAAAAAGTATCTTACATTTCTCTTAGTTTCAAATACTTGTTTTAAAATGCAGTTGATGCTTGGGAAGTCCTGGCAAGAATTTTACTGAACAGAGAGCCATTATTAGAAATGGGATGGGTAGACCAGACTTGAGGACCTCAGACTTAAAAAAGACATCCTTGCCCTGGCTCCAGGCCAATTAATATCTCCTGGTTCCCTGGTTTGTTTATTTGTATATGAATGAAGACCACTGGAATTCATGGGTCTTGGCAAAAGACTAGGAGGACAAGGTTCCAATGAAGAGCTTCTGATCTTGCAAAGTTTTATATTAACAAGATTAGAGTCGAAATTTGGGATCCAGCACAAAAACAATGATTATACAGCAAGGAAATTTTCTACATCTTGTAAATTCCAAATCTCTGGCAGCTTTTCCCCGTCTTTTTCATGAGACGTCATTACTAAATAATTTTTGTATGCAGAAGCAGTTACTTCTATGATGTGATTTTATTTCTCAGAGAAATTGTTACAATAAAGACAATATTCCTGAGAGCTGACAATGAAAACCATCTTTGAAAAAGGCAACAGTAATTCTGAAGACATTTTTATGCTCCAACACAGACAAAAGTTACCAGAAATGTAAAAGTGAAGAGCAGAGGCAATCATAGAATTATAAAATCATTATAACACAAATAAACTAAAATTTCTGTAAGCATTGTTGATGATTTACATCCTTAAAGCCAGATGAACCTTCTGAAACCTTCAGACGTTATGGGTCAAAGATAGAAAAGGTTATTGTGGGACAAACAATTAGTGATCAGAAAAGGCAGCAGTCGGAAGGAAGATGATCTAATTACCAAATTAAAAGGAAGGAGCCAGGAAGCAAGAAGTAAAATTGCTGTATGAATTTTAAGAAGGTGAGTTAGTTACAGCAAGCATTCTTCCCTTGATTCAGTGGTTGATGTCCTTCAAGTAACATAAAGACAGATAAAGTCTGGTGATTTTTTTTCCCCAATTTGGTATTTCTACATTCCAAGTAATCTAACTGAAGTAAAATATCTTCTTAGAAATCACTGCACATTTGAGTATCCATGCTTCATTTTAAACTGGCCTCCACAACTCTGCTCCATATTCTTCTCTGTGTTTAACCAAATTGCTATGGTATGATCAAGTGAAAATCCTTATCAGGATGTCCAGTACCCTCAGTTTCATTAAGATTTCCTTTTCAATGTTATTAGTGATTCCTCGATACTCTTGAGTTTTCTATTATATGTTACAAGGTCTGAAGAAGGCAGCAGTGGGCTCTGAAAGTTTTTCTTTTCCAATAAGTTGTTGAATCTCTCATGACTTCAGTGGGGTCTGGGCACAGATGCCTATGTGCTCACTGCCACCTCATTAGTCACATCACAGGAAAAAAGTGTCAGTCACATTGTTCAGCAAATTGTGGAAAATTCAGCAGCCCAAGCATAAGTGCTCTGTCATAACTCTCAAAGCTGTTGTAAATTGAAAGGAAAATCTGAGAACTAATTTAATTTCAAATTTTATTTCCCGTGTTATAGAATCCATTGAAATCTTGATAGAAATGAAATGTATCATTTTTTTAATAAAGGTGATTGATCTCAGGCAAATTTATCCTACTGCAGCCAATCATAATTCAGCCCCTGCTGAAAACTGGTACAGGATAAAATACAAAAATTTCAACAGATCAAACTTGCATTCAGCAGAAATGACAATTTTATTACTTCTTGTAGTTTATCTACATGAATCCTTAATTTAACTACCTTTGTCAACATTGTTCCCTCCCCTGGTTCTTCAAGTATAGTTCCAAAATGCTATGCCATTAGCAGCTGAAGATTCTAATATGCTTCTAGGGGACATGAACAAAGTTTTCTGGGAAACTGTTGCTCACTCATACAAACTTTCCAAAGAAAAATCTTTCCTTCCTGATCATGCTCAGATCGGGTATGTATAGCAATTCCGTTCCTGGGAAGATAAATACACGCAACTACATCACACCCCAGGCAGCAAAAACAAAACAGAAAACCCTTCTCTAAAAAAAGCTTATCTGCAAAATAACTTGTTAGTTTCTGTGGATCAGAACAAAGTAAATTTTAAGCTGTCTATGTGTGACAAAACCTACCCGACAGGGTTGCTATCAGGTGCAAAGAAGTGCGTGCTATGAATTTAACTTGTTTCTCAGATATTTTGTAAAGACACATTGGTTTTCTCAGACCTTTTATCTCCAGCAAACTGTCAGATCATCCACTTTCCTTCTCATTGCAATGGGCTTGGATCTGCTGTGTGCTGTATTGTGGAAGCTTGTGAAGGTGGCCAGCAGGATTTCCAGAGCTCCTGGCTTTGTGATTCTCTAGGGTTCTCTTTCTGTCTCTACAGAGGAAAAAAGCCCAGTTACTGGGCTGCAGAATCGCAGAAGCTTAGTAAGGGTGTTTTTTAGGGCAAGGGATGGTTAACCATTGAGGCTGATACAGAAAATTTTAAAAAATATGTTAAAGTTCTCTTTCATGTCTCTCCATCTACAAACAGCATTGTAACCTCTTTTGCATGAAATTCTCAGAGAAGGACAATAGCGTAAGATAGCTGTGATATCCCTACAAAAATTAAGCTCTTATTAAAATTATGGAACTAAGGTGTCACTGAGCACAACTTCAGAGTCATAGAGCTAAAAAGCAAGCTGGTGGTCAGGAAAGCATCTGAAATCACAAACATTTAGGACATTTTTCCTTGCCACAAATAGTAAGCAGCAAGATAAAGGAGGCCAGTTAGGAGATATTATCAGCTAAAGAATTCATAGATCTCCTGTAGACTTCACAAGTATTCACATGAATAAGCATAATAAAATAGCCCGGCTGCTTGGGATTACAGGTCCCAGCCTTGTGTCTGCATCATCTCAACTCCATCAGGCCTCCAGCTGCCAGAGACTTTACTGCATCTTTCAGGGGCAGAGATTCTTCAAATTACTGTCATAGACTTATTGTAGTTGTCATAGTCTTTACACTACTTGTTTTATTTTTATGCCAAAGGTAAAGTCAAGCTCTTTTGTTTTGTGACTTTAAGAAAATTTAAATCTTATATGATAATGCCAGCTATGGAGGTCTAACCTGATAAAGTACTGACTTAAGGGAGAAAGGGACAGGTAGGTGACCTCTTTTTTTACCATCCTTGGTATCAGTCATGCTTCTTAGTCTTGGTTTCCTTCTGCAGGACTTCCATTTTCTGTAGCCCTGTTATGCTTCTTCCTCACCCTGAGCCTTCCTTATGTACAGTTCCAGAAAATTGTAGTGCTTAGAAGTCAATAGAAGCTTTTCAGTCCCACTGTCTTCCCAAGATTACACTGTCAAAAACAATTAGCTGGAAGTTAGACGTGTTAAGTGCTCTCTCTGTCTCAGTCTCTCAAGGAACTGGGAGACACTCTGTCTTCATAGGTGAACAGGAATACGTTGTGGTACAGGATGAACGGCAAGTGTCAGTAATGGTGAGGACTGATAGAAGAGAAGACTGGGGAAGAAGGATATTGCTGTGTTAACATTGTAGAAAGTAGCAAGGTTTGGAAGGAGTTATGAGGCAAGGGAACTTATTGTGGCCTTTTATAGTTGAAAGAAATGTTCTGAAAGGCTCTTTCATGATGGAGAAGAGGTAGGATTGAGAGAAGAGAAGGGACAGGTTTTGATGGCAAGGAATACTAGTGTTATGGATGAAAAAGCAGAAGGGGAGAAAGGATCTATCACAGTGACACAAAACACTTCATATTTACATATACAGGGATTGGGAGCATACATAGCAACTTTCTAGTCTCGTTTTGCCAGCTAGCTGGGGGACAGGATGAAGTGATCTTATCTGGGCTTGACAGATCTCAAGATCAAGAAGATGGCCTGTTGAATGTGAGGAGGCTACCCTGTGCAATAACGTGTGCAATGGACTTAAGGAAAACTCTTTTCCAGGTGAGAGTTTCATTCTGGGTTAGTAAAAAACTCTAAAAATGTGTCTTTCTCATGTTTCTGGTTAAGGATAGCTCTGGTCTAAGATTAAAACAGTCCCTGTATTAGAGGGACAGAAACAGACCCCAGTGGGCTCTGGGAGCAGCATTTGGGGCAGGAAAGGGAATGTGTTTGATTGCTGCAGCTGAAGTATTTTCTGTTTGATGTGGAAGAACAAGTGGGTGAGCAGAGATGCAGAGTTTGCTCTACTGGATGAAAAAAAAAAAAGAAAAAAAAACCCAACAGATTTAAAAAAGACTCAGGGAGAAGTCCTCTCCCAGGGTGCATACTCATATGTCTGTTTTCTGACACATACCTACCAAATATCAACACTCCAGTGGTTTTTGCCTGACATCATATTTAGATAAACTACCCTCCTGAAATAGCAGGGTGATTTGCGTACTGTTATTGAATGTGGACTTCTACCCATTTAAGAAATCTTGTGCTCTCAATTTTCTGTTTCATCTGGCCCTGGAGGATAGTTTGGTTCTACTGTATTTCTCTGTACTTTGTTTTCCTCTGTGATTGTGTTTGAGACTTATTAAATATAAAAGCTCTTTGATATCAACTGGAGCACAGCTGAGGATTAAGCCTGGCCCTCAACACTCTGCCTGCTGCTGTCCTATGTAAATCCCACACAGGAATTGCTCCCTTCCAGAGAAATCATCTGTAGCCTGCATGAAACATAGCAGATGCTTCTCAAAACAGATCCAAAAGGAAGTGAAGTTACCTTTTCCAATGAACTTTGTGATGAACATAAAATCCGTCATCAGAGCAGCTCCTCTCAGGAAGCCAGCAAACATGCATCTATAACTCACTCATCTATAAAATGCCTCCTGGAATCTTTAATGGGTGTGAGCAAGTGCCTGTGAACTTTCTGCCACATGGGAAAAGATGTTACTCAGAAACAGTGCTGCCAGGCTGTTGTGCTGTGCTGCTTAGGAGCTAGCTGATCAGAGCCACCCTGGCAATGCCCCATCTCGGCATTCACCTTGTCTGATCCCAGCTTAACCAGAGAAAACCAACAGCGACACAGTCCTAGGTGTTAGGACTGCAGGCAACAATACATTCATCTTCAGAACACAAGAAATGTTGAAAAGTTACTAAGAGCAAAGCAAACTGGTAGCATTGGTCAACAAAAGGGTAGTGAAATTTGGTCCTAACATGAAAATCTGGCAATCTCAAGAATTTTGCTGCCAAGGTTTCATCAGCTTTACTTTACATTTTAGTTATTCAAATCTCCATTAATGTGTCTGCTCTGGAACTAATTTTTAGGTGGTTTACCCACAGGAATACCAGTCCATGTGCTTAAAATAAAACAGAGAGGAGATATATATCTATACATAGGAGAAGGGAATATAATTTTTTTCTTACAAGTGATAGCATGCCTGTATGTGATTACAATGTGTAAAATATACTCCAAAGCCTTCTCCTCAATATATATTTATAGAGTAAGTCCCACACACTTAAAAAAGAGTGAAGAATTCTGAAACCAATATCATAAATCAGCTGTAAAACTTCATGATATAAAGCTTCCTGGACCAAAGTAAGATACCGAGGGTCTTTGCAGGCTCTTGGTTAGGAAGCTGTGCTGCAGCCTAGTTACTCCTCAGCACTCACCATAATCAAACATCTGCTCTGTTTCTTATGGGAGCTGTATGTTGCTTTAGCAATTTCATCTGGAGGCTGTTTCATTTGGGTTTTGTTTTGTTTTGTTTTTTTCACTAGATGCTGATTTGGCAAGATATATTGACAAAGGGATGCAGATAAGCTGTGGGCAGATTTACTGTTGTAGTCTCCCATTGCTGCCATTAATACCCTTGCAAATCAGGGTGCACTGGAGCAATCAGCTTTTCAAAGGCATCTGCCAGCAAGTCACTTCTTCCAGGTTTGAGGTTAACGTGTATTGATTCATTGCAGTCAGAAGATGGGACCCATCAAAATTAATCAACCTCTGTGTTTATATCCCACTTTCATTGTTCCTTCCTGTGACTCCTGTGATCCCCCCCAGGTTAAAGGCCTGTCTCAGCTTCCCCTTAGTTCAGGGACAGCCTCCTTCTTCCCAGCAGTTTGTCCCCTTCCTGGCTGCTGCTGTACTGCCACCCTTACAGAAACCTGCAGAGCTAGATCTTTACGGCCAAATACCCATTGAAGAGTGACGTGCTGCATCTTCCTAAATGCTTCCAGCAGAATCATCGCTCAGTGCAAATGTCTGCAATGCTGTGTCAAGCTATTTTGTTTGTGGCTTTATAAAAAATCAGGTTTGTTTCATCCTAGGACTTACCACATGGCATAGCAAAAAGGAAAAGGAACACTCTTTTAGAGCAATGTCACGCCAGAAGTGTTTAAATCTTTGCAGTTATCTGCTGGCTTAAGCGAGCAGTACCTGTTTATTATAGTCTACATATCTAATGCCATTACTACAGATCAATGAGATCTACTTGAGGCAAAGAAGCAACCTGAGTTTAGGATATAGCTCTCATATCAACTGTGTCTTTTATTTCCTCTGTTTTATTGGTCTTGTTTTCTTTTTCCAGTGGCCCGTTCTGTGTATCTGTGCTCTACATTTTTTCAGAACTTAAGGAACTTGTTTTGACTGCCTCTTGTGCTGCTCTGAATTTTGCTGAATCCTGTTTAAGCCCACAAAGGTCACTGTTCTTTCCCCACAAGCTGTGTACTCAAGTACCATTAATATTAAATAGGATTTCAGGGAATATATTGAGGGAGAATAAACCTCTTAAACACCTCTTTTACCATACCTATTTTATTTATTTGGCATTTCTCACCTCTTGAGTGACTTCTTATTTCTATGTCTAGAGAAGTATATATTGCATTGTGTCCTTCTAACAAGACTCTCTCCCTCTTGAGGACTCTCAAGCAAGTCAGACATGCACCTCTTTGCACTTTTTTCTCTCATTGCCATTTAAAAGATACAGTTTGTTTCCTCTCTAAACCCATTTCCATGCAGAGATCAAAACTACTTCTCCTCTGTTTTACCCTGAATAGATGTATGTACTTGCCTGAAGCCATACTATATTCTAAACTAATATAAAGACTTTGAGTTCTAAAAATGCAAGACTTTTATGCTATCTTTCATCCTGAAGTACTTCACAAGTTACAACTCTAGCAATGACGAAGTAGTGCTGTGTGGTGTAGGACTGGGCAGCCCTGTGGGAGTAGATGGATTAATGTGGGTACATTCTGAGAAGGAAATGTTTCGCGTGAAGTTCAGTCTCAGTCGATAGGTATGGCAGACAGGATTAGAAGTTAATGCCCAGCTTCATGTGCTCTTCCCTTCTTGAAATGATGACCTAAGATAGCATGTCCCATTTCTACGCATCTCCAAAATAATAAACTGCATTTCTGTACTTAGATTTCATGCAGCAATAGTCTCCAATTCAACTATATCATCCAACAATGACCTCCTAAATGACTTGAAAATCTGTTCTAAGCTAAATATGTCTTTTCTGTAGTAGTAACTGCTAACAAAGTGAAACAGAGTATCAAGGAGGAGGGTAGAATGTCACTTAAACACAATTTTTTTAAAATTATCTGGTAACATATTAGCTGCAGCTTAGAAATTTGAGAATGAAGACACTTCATGCTTGTGGTTTAGAGGATGTTGCAATTTATCATGTATGACTTCTACTTAAATTGCCTTTAAATAACTTCTAAAGATGTCTGTATAACTTCGTAGCGTACAGTTACCTGGGTAGTAAGCTGGTCACATCTTCTAGCTTTAAGTGACAATTTCAAGGTGTCTCTAGCCTAATCGTTACCATTTTTTGCAATAATTGTTAGTTAATCTTGCCTATCTCAAGTGTCTGTGATATGAATCTGTAATTGGGCAGGGCCAATTAACCTTTATTTCCCAGGTGAGAGAGGTAGTTGATAGTGTAATGAAGGAAAGCTTAAAGAAGCTCATTCCATCTGGAAAAATTAAAGCAGGAATGGGTGAGAGAGAACGAGGACCTTATCACACAAGGTAGTTCTTTAAAGGTGTGCATAATAAAGGGGCTGTGTGAGCCATACATAGGGACTCCAGTAATAGCTGCTGTGTTAAGGGAAAAGTTACCACATTACTGTTCACTTTTTAATCTTTCTTTTCCCTTCATCCTGTTAACAGCGGCCTTGTGAGCACCACAAGGTCAGAGCTTTTGCATATGTCCTCTTTGAAACCACCACAGCTCTTTGCTGCTGGGCTGCCACTGGCTGGTTGCTCTGCCGGGTGCCACTCTTGCACAGCAAACTCCTGAAGTCACAGTCTTCCTCTTTGGGCTTTGTTAATCTCTTTAATTTCTTTCGAGGTTACTAGTGTTTTCTTCAACTGTTGAGCAGGGCTGTGTGGCCAGCAGTCCAGGGATGTCTCAGGCTGAAACGTTCCCTGGGTTCTTCTCTGCAGGACTGTTAGGGGTGGCAGCTCCTGCACAAGGGAAGTTGTCTGAGGCAGCATGGCAGGGAGGGAGGACTCCTCTGCAGCCCAGTCCAGAGGGTCAGGACTGCACCAGAGCCTGTGTAAACAGAAAAGAAAGAGAGCAAGTTAAGTTCTTGCCCTCCAGGTCTCAGAGTTTGAAAACATGAATAATAAAGGCTCAGGCCATAAATGAATTTGAAAAGAACCTGGGTTTGGATATTTTGAAGATTCGCAGCCAATCTCATGACTTTTTTATGAAGACCTGATGGATTCATGCTTTTTGAGCAAGTCCTTCCCATTGGAGGAATGGGTTATTTACACTTTGATTCATACAACTGCTGATATCTTGAACACATTTACATTAGGCGGATTCCTCCTGCACTTCAGGAGGCAGAGGGGTTGGGTTTATCTGGAAGTTGTACCCTTCAGCCAGTGTGAGATACTCAGTTCGGGGAGGGGACTCCCCTCTGGCCCCACAGGCACAGGGCACTTCGCAACAGCACCCAGGGGAGACTACATGGACCATTTCTTCTGTACATCTGCACAGACAGTGGCACTCCCAGGGGAGCAGGAAACAAGGTGACTCCTTCTCATTTACCAGGGATTATCTGCAGCATTGAGGAGAGTCTTTAGTCAGTGCACTATTACAAAAAAAAAAAAGGCAGAATTGTCAAAAATAGCACAGAGCATTTCTGTACTGCCCGCTGTGCCTCATGAGCATATGCAGAGCTCCACTAACACTCCATCAGTACATACAGTGCCATCGGGAATGTGGCATACAGAGGGAAGGCATGAATAAATTAAGTTTTTTCTCTGAGACCAGATCACCAACAGAGAAGCAGAAAGGGAGAGGGGCACCTTCAGACAATGTCTCTGCTTATAGCAACAATAAGAGATTCTTAGCAGCTGCTGTTGCATCAAGCTGGGCATTAATAGTCTAGCTCAGACCAGGAGTGTGCTTTTCAAGTGAATTGCCTGATTACCCCCAATTACCATGTTCAGGTTGGTAGTCTGGGTACGTGAGGCTAGATGCCTCCCTGCTGGAACAAGCCAGGATGATGTGGTTGGGGATGAAGGCCCTGCAACCTGTGCAGCGTCGAGACTGGGTCAAAAGCACCTATGGTTCTGCACTGCAGCTTTTCTTCTCTTGTCCTCACTGCTTGCTAGAAGACCAGGGCCTCTGTACCCCTCTTGCTATGCCTAAGAGAGTACAATATGTACTTGTGCAAGGGGGAAATGACAAGGCAGGGATCATGGCAAGGAACAGCTATTAAATGGTTTGGAAGTTCCAGGAACTAAGGAAGTTTTTGATGGCTCCATGTGCTCTAGTATGCTTAATGTAGTGAAAACATTATGGTTTTAGGTCTAGTTTTCACATGCGAGGTGCAAACACAGCTTTCATTTTGTATTTAAAGGTGTGACTCTTCCTCCATAAGCTGTTCTAAATATGTGCCTCCATGTTTAATGTGACAAAATAAATGTTCTGCTACATTCTGATTCTGGTTTGGATTTTCCTTCTGTTTTAAGCCAGTAATGTGCACAATGTTAAATTTGATATCAGTGTTCAACACTCAAGGGGCTGGAGAACAGGC
>WAAB01008597.1:22236-42935 GCA_013389865.1 Piaya cayana
CAAGCTCCACCAGGGGAGGGTCAGGCTGGACATTAGGAAAAAAATTTCACAGAAAGTGTCATTGGTCACTGTCAGAGGCTGCCCAGGGAGGGGGTTGAGTCACCTTCCCTGGAGAGGTTTAAGGGCTGGGTGGACGAGGTGCTGAGGGACATGGGTTAGTATTCAATAGGACTCGATGATCTGGTGGGTCTCTTCCAACATGGTTATTCTATGATTCTATGAAATCTCTCCAACTGGAGCCAGAGGCATGATCCAGCCTTTCTCCACTGCTCACCTCTCTCTCCTCCTCTGCTTTTGTTCTCAGTCTCTCCTTCTTCAGCCCCTGCCTTCGCCTCCCCCCACAAGCACCCGTCTGCATGTACGTCTCCTCCTCGGGGGCTGCTGCCTTCAACGAAGGAAGGTTGCAAACACATCCCACCTCCACCCACCATGGGGGGAGACGCCTGCAGAGCGGCCCAGCTGGAAAATCCTGTGTGTGAGCAGAAAGACTTATCCCAGGACCCCTTAAATGTCAATTAAGCGCAGTTCTGTGAGGCTGATGAACACCTTTTTCTTCTGCTGACCAGCAGTTGTGAATCCATCTTTACGGTAACACCAGCCTCAAGCATTCGCATGCCAGAAGGCAGTTATATGCGGTCATAAAAATGATTTAAAAACGGTCAGGGAACAAAAAGAAAGCTCATATGTTATCAGGTCTTTATTCCTCTTCGAGCTTTTACCCTTTAGGATTCATGTTTTCAGGGTTTTCTCAGCAAACGAGACAGTGGGAAACGCTAAAGCGTTTTTATATAAAAGCTGAGAATCCTCCAGAATCACGGAGCTGCGGGAAGGGAATAAAAGTACCAAGTGCTGTGATGCACGAGATGTGATCTCCTGGGCTGCCAGCACCCTCTGCAAAGTAACCATCTCTGACTACATCCTCAGAACCCTAACAAGGCTTCCATCAAGATCCTTGTCCCATCCTAACGAGGATCTTCCATCAGATCCAAACGCCGCCACTTCAAAGACCCGCAGGGATCCTCTGCTCTGCCCTGATGCAGGGGTGATGCCCAGTGATTTCCTTGCTTCCAAGCTGAGCTCCAGCCTATTAAAACCACGGTCACAGAAAGAAGATTTCCAGGGATGCAGAGCCCCAGTGATTCATTGCGGCATCGGCTTTAAAACTTTGAGCCTGTTAAGTCTGTTCTGGAGTGGCATTTCTATCAATTGTGCCAGGGGAGGTTTAGATTGGATATTAGGAACAGTTTCTTTATTGCAAGAGCGGTGAAGCCCCAGTGGAGGCTGCCCAGGGCAGTGGTGGCATCTCCATCCCTGGAGAGGCTCAAAAACCATGTAAATGTGGCACTTCAGGACATGGTTTAGTTGGCACTGTGGGGTTGGACTGGATGAGCTGAGAGAGCTTTTCCAACCTTAATGATTCCAGGGTTCTGTGATGCCCTGTGCGCCACCCAGCCAGGTTTCCTGAGGTTATAAAATCAATTCTTGCAAAACCAAGGGGGAAAAAAAAATCATCCTGTAGCAAACCCACGGGGCTTTTCCAGCCTCGTGGATTTCCAGACCCCCTTGGATATTCATGTTAATGAACAGCCTCGTGGACCTCAGCTACGGGAATGAGTGGAGAGCTGGCTGTGGCGTTAGGGAGTTATTTTCATCAGTGATTCTGATGAAAATACATCTAAAAATAAAGCACCCCAGGCACCTGCCCGGCTCTCACTGGATGCAAACACGCTGCGAACACAACTATGAAGCTTTTAGTGATCTGCAGTCCTTCCACCAACCCGTTTCCAACCTGCTTTTGGAGCGACTTTTGGGGAAGAGCTTCAGAAATCCAATGTGGGTCAAACCTGAGCGGCGAGGAGCACATCCTCGCGTCTCACAGCCACTTTTTCTCCTGTTCCCAGCTCGTGACTTCACTCTAACATCTGGGAAAGTTGCGTACCGCAGGCGAAGCGAACATCGCCGCGTCTGGCAGGCCGGGCTGACAGTTCCTGCGAGATCAACCCCGCCAGCATCGTTTCTCGGTGAGAGCTCGCTCACAAAGGAAAGGAATGGAAGCAAATCTTACGTGACACATTTATTTTTGTCATCTATTTATTAGCTCAGAGCGAAAGTCCCGCTGCACTGCATTGTGGGGATTATGCAAATGAGGGACAGCAAGACAATTAAAAAAAAAAAAAAAACGCCCAAGTGAGCACAATGTCAAAGCCGAGCAGATGCTGGGAGACAGCGCAGCCCTCCCTGGCCCGGCGGCACAGCTGGACCTCCTGCTTGGCCAGCCCCGTGCCCAGATCCAACGTGTCACCCAGCCTGGACGCTCCTGCTTCTCCTCCGGCTCGTGCAGACAACCCAGCCCAGTCGAATGGGTCATTAGGCCCATTTTTTAATGAGCTGCCAGCACGCTGCCCTCCCCTGGGGCTTCGTCTGCTGCCCCTTCCCCGTTGAGGGGGAAGATGTGCGGGATGGACCCTGCTGCATCCTCATCCCATCACAGGCTTTCATAGAATCGTAGAATCACCAGGTTGGAAAAGACCCATCGGATCATCGAGTCCAACCAGAAGGGATGGTTGGGTTAATCCCAAGCAGAATTTGGATTTGGGGGTGTTGCAGAAGGGGGTACCCACAGGGAAGAGAGTAGAGATCATCCTTGCAAGGGAGCTCCTGGCTCCCCACAGGAGAGCAACTCAGCGCTCCGTGTCCCACAACGAGGGGACATAAAGCTCATGGCAGGTCGGGCAGTGCCACGGGAGGAGGATCTGGTTCGCCCCATGGGTCTCACGCCAGGCTAAATCCCCACTGAATCAGCCCTTGTTACACTGACAGCTCGGGATTTACGAGAGCTAAAGTGGACGGGTAGCGGTGAGCGGGGAAGGGGGAGGGGGGAAAGGTCCCAAATCCGACTCGTCTTTGCAAACCCCAGAGGGCTTGGAATGTGCGTTTGGGGGATTTAATCCTGTCTGAACCCCTGAGCTTAAGGAAGATGAAGTGCATGTCAATAGCTGCACTGCTCCTGCCCCGGCAGCTCCTGGAAGCGGAAAAACGCCGTTTCCCAAAAGCTCATGGAAAAGCAGAGGCAGGTTGGGGCTCAGAGACACGGAAAGATGCAGGGAACAGCCAGGGAAACACGCTTCCATCCTCACTCTGCTAATTACACTCATTAAGGAAGGAATGCTGCCCCTGATTTCGAGCTCTACCAGCTATTTTTAATTTCCCTGCCTGCTGAAAGCGCACACCGGAGCGCTCGGGTGGGTGATTTTCCAGAGATGGATGAATATTTCTCCTCCCAGGTCAGAGGCTCTTTTGTGTTGGCTCCGCGACCCAATGGAGCCGAAGACAAAATCAAAAGGGAGAAAGCAGGGAAGAGTTGAGATGGGGAGTGCCAGCATCCCTGCCCCGCGTTGCGGGGTCGTGGGCTGTGGGCACCGGGTATCCGCTGTGGGCTGCGCAGGGAATGGGAAAAGCTGTCGGGATGCAGCCGTGTGCACGGCTCCGCGACCCAATGGGAAGAGCGCGAGAGAGACTGGAGATAATTTATGCACTAACCTCAGATTGGGGTTGCGGGCGGCCGTCCCCAGCCAGCGTGGGAGGGAGGCCTCTTCCCATCGCCCCTTCCACCCGCCTCCTCCCGCCCCGCAACCACACACAGCCACACAATCCCCTTACAATTAGGAAGACACCTATTCAGCATCGCTCTGGCATCGCTGGGCTTTTGTTCCGGCTCTTCCCTTGCTGGCAAGGCTCTTCTTCCCCCTCCGCACGGCTGGGAGCAGCGCTCGGCGGCTTGTTAAGTTGCTTTCCATAATCTCCACCAAAGAACCGCGGCCCCGTCGGCGTCCCGGGATTGAGGCGGCGGGAGGAAGAGAGAGGAAAGAAAGGAGGAAACAAAGTAAGACGGCGTTTTTCTCTTTCTTTGTTTGAAGTCTCGCCTGGAGGAGTTGTGTGTGTGTGTGAGAGAGAGAGAGAGAGAATGAGATCGAGGCAGGGAACAGGAGTGGGTGCACAGGCTGCACGCTCCGCGTACGATGGGCATTGGCGATGAGCACAAGCAAACCACCCACAGACACCTGCATCCCTCAGCCCCTCCGTGGGCATGAATTACCTGTCTGCCTGCCCCTGGGACTTAATTCTGCATCCGAGCGTCCCAAAGCAATTTAAGTCCTTCACCTCTTTATTGTGTGGGTTAAAAACGGGTTTGTGTGGGTGCGTGGGGGTATAGAGGTTTATATCTGTTCTCGCTGGGTTGTAGCTAAAGCGTGGCTTTAGTTGGGTCTTGTGGGTATATATGTGATTAGATGGGGAAAAAAATAAATTCTCTTTGGTTTAGGCAAGAAAAATCACTAAATTCAAAAATTCATTAATATATGGAGGGGTTCAAGGCCAGGTTGGATGGGACTTGGAGCCCCTGCTCCAGTGGGAGGTGTCCCTGCCCATGGCAGGGGTGGAACTGGATGATCTTTAAGGTCCCTTCCAACCCAAATTCTATGATTCTACATGTGTGTGTGTATATCTTCACATAAGTTATGTTGGCACACGATTGCACACAACACACGGTAACGTACTTAGCAGCTAAATTACATGTAAGCTCGTTAACTGTTGGATTCCAGGATGAAGTGTGCAGTCGTACGAAAGCTCCTATATATGAATATACATTCGTGGACATAGATGATAAGGTTCCCATCCCGGGTTCCACACGTGAAGGGGGGTGTGTGTGTGGAGGACTGGGCACCTCTGCGTGCGTAAAACCACTTTTGCATTGTTTGTAAAGGGCATAAAATCCCTGCATCAGCCCCCGATTGCAGGAAAAAAAAAGAAACTCTGCCTGGTGCAGGAGTGTATTTTCCTTCTGATGAGCGTGAACCCAAAGGGTGAAGAGCAGGAGCTTTGTTAGTGCTTGTGGCTCGCTGAATATCACCGAATCCTGTAAGAAAAGAGCACGGAGGGCTGGTGCGGTCGGGAGAGCTGGGTGTGCTGGTGGAACTGCATTTGAGCAACCCTGCAAACTCGCAGCCCCGACACCAGCGCCGGTGTTCGGCAGAGCAGAGAGGGAGGCTCTCCGGGTTCTCTCCGATGAGGTAATCCTGGAGAAAGATAAGGGAAGCGGTGCATGTGTTAACCTGAACGGTGATGTCAGCGAGGGGAGAGGAAATGAATTACTTGGAGACAGGAACGGTCTTGGTTTCAGTGTCGTTTCATTCCTGCCGTTGTCAGACGTGCTGAGACCGAAGGGGCTTGGGCGATGGGGTCCTGAGGGCTGGCAGGGTCTGGGGAGACCACACGGTTCCCAAGGGCTTGTGCAGTGATTTTGTACGGGTGTACAAGGGGTGGATGTGGGTGTGTGCAAGAGCCAGAGTGCACTCACCTGTCTGGACTGTGAGAGCTCATTAAGAATAATTTTTCCCTGCTGGAAGCTTCAGCGACTGTGAAGAGAGGGGAGGGCAGCGACCCACTCGACTCCCCTCTAAGGAGAGGACTGGAGGTGCCCAGAGTGACCAAAGGGGTGTTTCCTCCTGATTTCTGCGTCCCCAGGGAGGGGTGGCAGATCTTCAGAAGCAGGGCTGGGTGGGATCAAGGCTGGAATGGCTCCAAGCAGAGAGAACAGACCCAGGTACAGGCTTGGGGAACCTTCACACTGAGCTCACGGGGCTCCCCATGGGGTTCTTCTTCCCTCCAGGTGTGGTTGTCCCTTGGGAGGGAGAGGTGGGAGCCTGGTGCCCGGCAAGGTGAGCAACAGAGGGAAGGGCTCCAAAGTGGAAAAGAGACACTTTCCCCACCAGGATTTTTCCTTATGTTTATCGGTGTCACGTTATGTCACGAGCCCCCGACGACTTGTCAGGAGAACATGACAAATCGCTGGTAACGGTGAACAACGGGGCTAACAGCAGGCGAAACACAAATATCGCACGTCTCTGCATCACCTTGGACCTGACACAGAGGATGCGCCCACGATGCTTCCCAAACCTCCCCACTCAAGCCACACAAACCTGCCTGTAGGTACGGACGTCACCGCTCCCTCTCCAGGGGCTAATCCATGCAAGGACTTTTATTCCAGCCCCATGATTCCTCCTCGCAGCCTGCCTGTTGCAGAGCTGCTGATGCCAGCTTGACTTTAAGATCCTCCTTTCAGGGCCACCAGCTCAGCATGACCAGAGCAGAGACCTTGCAGTGCCCGAAGCAAGAGCAATCTTGACCTCTCCATGATTACACATGGTTCACTGAGGGAGGCAGGAAGATCTTGCAAGCACACAGGCACAAAACCACAGTTCCCATGTGGGTAACCATCAACCCATCCCATTTCCATCCTAGTCCCTCTAGCTCTGGTTAATCCTCTCTAACCAGCATGGGGAGCATCAGCCGGGGGACGTGGGGAGGGTCGTCACAGCCCCACAGCTCTACCAGCATCCCTGACTTCATCTGGCAGCTCTCCTTGCCCCACTGGCCTCATCCGAGCATCCCGAGGGGAATCCCAGGTGGGAATCATAGAATCACCAGGTTGGAAGAGACCCACCGGATCATCGAGTCCAACCACACTAGTGTCCTGGGTTTCAGCTGATGAGGGTTGCACAACCTGAATAGGAATATTCAGAGGAATCCTCCTTCGCATGTGCAGGTTAAGCCAGGAGGGCACTGGGGGGGCCAGAGCAGCCGCTGAGCAGGGGAGGGAGGGATATGTGGTGTTTGTAAAGGAGGCTGCAGTTTCTCTTGTTTGTGCCTGCGCAAATGACCCGTGCCAGCCAGGAAAAGGAGTCTTGGTGGATATGGGTGGTTGAAGCCTCTTCAAACACGAGGAGAAGCCGTGGTGTGAATTCCAGCAGAGCACCGGGGGCTGTGTCTGCTCCTATCCCAGGTGTGTGGCTTTATAGGAGCTGTTTGAGCTGGTGCACGTGATGGTGAAGCCACACGCAGAGGGGGTTTGGGGTCTGCTCTGTGAGGGGAGCAGCACTTTAGTGGGTCTCCTTCCCCAACAATGCCTGTTGTCAGTGGATTCTGCCCCAATTTACGATGGTGGGAGACAGACTGACCTCTTTCCTTCCCACGCTTGTGCCCAGAGTGATGTCCCTGAAGTCGCTGGAGTCACCTCAGACAGGTTTGAGCCCAGGGAAGAGGCTCCCTGGGGCCGTCAAAGGGGCCACAGTGGTTTAGAGGTGCTGATTATCCTGCCTCTGCTCTCTCCTTCTGGACAAAGTGCCCCTGTACCACCCAGGGGGCTCTTTCCCCTCCAGATCTCTCTGTCCCTTTGTTCCCTCTCCTCTAGCCGCTTCTGATCGCTGAACCGTCCCCTTCACCCCAGCAATTTCCCTCTCCCTCCATTACCAAGTCCAAGTTACTGAGATCCAAGGGGAGAAGCGCTCGTCCTCCTTGCAATGCTCGGAGTGAGGAACCAGCCCTTGTACCACATGGGATGCTCGGGCTGCAGCCCCCACCTCATCCCCTGCCTTGGAGAGACCTTCCCTCCTCAGCCCTGCACGCTGCTCCGACAAATCCAGACAAATTCCCCTCTGGCTGCTGCAGCGTCTCCTGCCTCGCAGCCCAGACTTAATTACAGCCGGGGCTGCGGGAGCTGAAATATCTGTGACCAGGAATGTGCTAAAAGGCCCAGGAGGATCTTGTTAGCGAGTGGCTTTACCTGGATTCTCGGGCTGCGTTGGCCCTTTTCTTAATAGGCTGCGTGGCAAATTGGTGGTGAGCTTGCAGGAACGGATCTGGGTCATTATCTCATCCCTTCTTCCCTCTCTGCCTCGCTCATCCCTCCACCTGTTAAAAAAAAGCCAGAGGAAAGAGCGATGCTCCTGAGCCGGGGCTGAGCAGAGGCAGGGTGGAGGGGTTTGGGGTTCAGCAGTATCGTAGAATCGTTAAGGATGGAAAAGATCATTAAGATCATCGAATCCAACCGATCGTACGGGCTGTGACCTGGGACACACACAACCAGACGTCCTCCTCCCCGGGCAGCTTGGCTGAGGTGCAAAGATTCTGCTGGGAACCGGTTTGTGGGTTTGTAGAGCACAGAAGCACCAAGGGGTCTAACCCAAACCAATTTATTCAGATATTTTTTCAGCAAGCTGGGAAACAAAATCATCTCAGGTTGGAGAACATTTTGTTTCACTTGAAGAAAACCGTTGCATTATGTCTTTGGTCACCTAAAATACATATTTTACGTAAGAATGCAGCAGAGCTGGAAGTGCTGTCCTGTTCCACGTGGAAAAATGGGAAGGGAAGGATGCAACTTCTCCGAGCTACTTTTGTACCCGAAGCCAATTGGTACAAACTAATTGGATTTGCAAAATCTTCCTCCTGGCTCAAACTTGCCTGTTCCAGCGAGAACATTTCTGCTCGCTAAAGCCATCTCAGGCACCCATGGCAAAACCGATCCTCTGGGAGCCCGGTGCCAGGCTGAGCTGGCTCTGTGCACCCCACCCCTCTCAAACCCCTCACCAGCCCCAGTTTTCCAACACACATCCATGAATTAGGGAAAATCAGGTCCTGGTACTTGCGGGAAGGGGAAAATCCACTTCATGGGCTGCCAGGATATCAAGGAGAGGCTGAATGAGCAACGTCTGCTGCTCTGGAGAGTGGTGGGCTGAGCATCCCTAAGGGCACAAAGCAAAGGGCAGAAGTGGCCAGAAAACGCAAGGATTTTCATAGGAACGGTTGGACTCGATGATCCAGTGGGTCTCTTCCAAGCTGGTTGTTCTGTGTTCTATGTTCTATGATTTCTTTTCTCTCCTCAAACCAACTCAGATCAGTTTTACGCAGCATTCTGTGCCTTGGAAGAGGTGTGAGATTGCACCTGTAAAATTAGGATTATTTTGACCCTTCCTAAGCCTGAGGATTTTTCCCGTGGCTGCCAGAGCACCCTGCAAAGGGAACCTGGGGGCTCCGTCTGGCCTCTCCTTCACGCAAATCCGCAGTGTTCGCAGGCGAGGAGCCCGCGATGCTGCAATCGCTGCTGTGGCTGCAAACAGGGATTCGTCGAGCACNTTTTATGATTTCTTTTCTCTCCTTAAAACAACTCATATCAGTTTTACGCAGCATTCTGTGCCTTGGAAGAGGTGTGAGATTGCACCTGTAAAATTAGGATTATTTTGACCCTTCCTGAGCCTGAGGATTTTTTTGCCAGAGCATCCTGCGAAGGGAACCTGGGGGCTCCGTCTGGCCTCTCCTTCACGCAAATCCGCAGTGTTCGCAGGCAAGGAGCCCGCGATGCTGCAATTGCTGCTGTGGCTGCAAACAGGGATTCGTCGAGCACATCGCTCCCGCTTGTCTTGATAAGGATGTTGTAGACAGGGCGGTCTCGTCGCCTGCTCTGGGGAGCGACGGTGAAGGATGCGCTGCCTGGCCTGGGGTGCCACTCAGCTTACCTGGCCTCCCTTTTTAGTGCCTGTAACACCTGATGGATTTATATAGCATCCCGGAAAGATCTGGGTTATATCTGTTTCGTTAAGGCAGCTATCAATACAAAATCAGGCGGTGAGAAAGCTGATTAAAATCCATAAATAACCCCAGTATTACCCTATCCACGGGATGCACAAGTGCCAGACAGCTTATACCTTCGCTGCGCCGAGCACCAAATGCTTTTTGAGCACAAGTAGACGTTTCTATAAAGCCAAGAAATCCAGCCATAACGACTCGGAGGACAAGTTAATGCACGCTGAAGGCTGGGAAATGACACTGTTACAATGACAAATATTCTCTGAATACCCAATTCATGATCCTGGGCGCCTTATAAATGTGATTAGTGGATCTAATCTTGCTGCGCTGGAACCAGCTGTCAAGCCAGCTTGAAAAAAGGAGCGTTGCCTAACTCTGACTTCAACTGCTCCCCAAGTTCTAATAGTTAATGCTAAAAGACTAAATAAGAATTGGGTCCTGCAGGCCCGGCCCTGGGAACGAGCCAACCTGCAGGTGGGTAGAGAGGGGTGAGGAGGTGGCAGCTGGAGATGTTCCCCTAAAAAAAAGGCTGGTTGCACCTTCTTGGGATGCAACTAGTCTGGATCTCTGTGGAAAACAAAATCCTTTAGGTGCAGCCAGCTTGGTCAGTCTCTGTTCTTGAATATCTATGCATCCATCCATCCTTTATGTTTCTATTGGATATGAATTATTTCTCTCCTCCTTGTGGGGATGGAGAGGCTCTGTGCAAGTCTCAGCTCTCCCTGCACCTGAGGGACGGGCAAGGAGCTGGGGAAGGAGGGAACGGGGCTGGGGAGAAGGCGAAGCAGCTCTGAAAACCCCTTGGCTGCAGAGAGGTTTCCTCTTGTGCTCTAATCTTGGGTGCTCCAGGGGTTTGGGTGCTCCAGGGCTTTGCCTGCTCCACAGATGATGCTCCCTGTGCCTCTCTGGGTACCTTTGGGAGCTGCCACACACGGGCCTTTCTGCAAACTAACTGGAAAGGCAGGAGAATAAGATTTCCACAAAGCGCTCCGGTGTTTTCAGGGAGCTGGGATGGTTTCCAGCCAGGTTATCACAGCATCCCCGGTGCCTGCAAAACCAGGCCAAGCCNTCCCCCAGCCCAGTGCCTGGGACCAAGAGCACGGGGGAGGCTTTGAGTGTCTCCAAGATACAGCAGGTTTGGGCACCCTGTCAAATGTTCTCATTGTCTGACCCTTGTCCAGATGCCAGTAAAACCCTTTGGGAAATTCCCCCCTCCACCCAGCACACCGGCTTTAATTACAGAAGAGGAATGTAAGGCTCACAGCCCTGCTCCTCCCTCCTCTACGCTCGGCTGGGCGCCTGCACCCAAAAATTTGGGGTCTGGGAGGGTGGGAGGACGGAGCAGGGAGGCAGAGGGGTTATGGGGGAGGCCGGCAGCGCTGGGTGCCCCTGCCTGGTGCCAATGGGACGCTTCCCAAACCCAGGGGGATGAGTGGGAGCCTGACCCCCCCCTCCCCGTCCCACTCTGGCAGCAGTACCCGAGCAGCAGGACATGAGTAATATACATCCCACTGGGGGAGTTAGATCAAAGGCAGTGAAGTAGATACAAGAGGTTTCTGCTTCACAGACCAGAGAGGCTGCAGTTCAATAGCGCCTTTGTTACCGGTTCTCCGGAGCCAGGGATGGAGAAATACCTGACCCCCCCCCCTTACCCCCCCGCTCTCCCTCCTTCTGCTCCCAGCCCCTTGGTGCACAACCATTTCAAGTATGCGACGGCGCAGCGAGGCTCGACGGGGACATGGGATCAGGGCGCTGGGGATGGCAAGAGGGAGCAGCCACCGAGGGAGGGGTCAGGCCTTCCAAATTGAGAATTCATAGCTGGCTGGGGCTCTGAAGAAGCCCCACGCAGCATCGGACACCCCTTGAGCATCCCTGCAGCATCCAGGGTTTGCTGGTGGGGGCCCAGGTTGGTGCGGGGAGGAGAGGATGGTGTTGGCGATGGCTCGGTGCCTGCCATCCCGAGGTCCGAGCCGGCTGGCGTGGTGCCCTTCCCGCCGAGAGGATGCCGCGNCTGCAAACTAACTGGAAAGGCAGGAGAATAAGATTTCCACAAAGCGCTCCAGTGTTTTCAGGGAGCTGGGATGGTTTCCAGCCAGGTTATCACAGCATCCCCGGTGCCTGCAAAACCAGGCCAAGCCCCCGCTGCCCCGGGCTCCCCGGAGAGCGAGGTGGAGAGGAAAGGAAGGCAGAAAAGCGCTTTTGAAAGTGCTTCTCTAAGTACTGCGAGTCCCTAAGGCGCGTTTGATACCTTAACCCAGGATTTTCTGGGCGATCCCAGTGGGGACGTGGTTTCGGAGCAAGCTGGGGCTGCTGAAGCTTTTGTATTTCGGGCCAGCTTGGCTGGAGCGAAGGCTGCAGGGATGTCAGGAGAGCCCCCAAGCTTCCCCCCCTGCCTTCCCCACCGCCCAACCTGCCCCCAACAGCCCCCACCTCCCCCAGCCCAGTGCCTGGGACCAAGAGCACGGGGGAGGCTTTGAGTGTCTCCAAGATACAGCAGGTTTGGGCACCCTGTCAAATGTTCTCATTGTCTGACCCTTGTCCAGATGCCAGTAAAACCCTTTGGGAAATTCCCCCCTCCACCCAGCACACCGGCTTTAATTACAGAAGAGGAATGTAAGGCTCACAGCCCTGCTCCTCCCTCCTCTACGCTCGGCTGGGCGCCTGCACCCAAAAATTTGGGGTCTGGGAGGGTGGGAGGACGGAGCAGGGAGGCAGAGGGGTTATGGGGGAGGCCGGCAGCGCTGGGTGCCCCTGCCTGGTGCCAATGGGACGCTTCCCAAACCCAGGGGGATGAGTGGGAGCCTGACCCCCCCCTCCCCGTCCCACTCTGGCAGCAGTACCCGAGCAGCAGGACATGAGTAATATACATCCCACTGGGGGAGTTAGATCAAAGGCAGTGAAGTAGATACAAGAGGTTTCTGCTTCACAGACCAGAGAGGCTGCAGTTCAATAGCGCCTTTGTTACCGGTTCTCCGGAGCCAGGGATGGAGAAATACCTGACCCCCCCCTTACCCCCCCGCTCTCCCTCCTTCTGCTCCCAGCCCCTTGGTGCACAACCATTTCAAGTATGCGACGGCGCAGCGAGGCTCGACGGGGACATGGGATCAGGGCGCTGGGGATGGCAAGAGGGAGCAGCCACCGAGGGAGGGGTCAGGGCTTCCAAATTGAGAATTCATAGCTGGCTGGGGCTCTGAAGAAGCCCCACGCAGCATCGGACACCCCTTGAGCATCCCTGCAGCATCCAGGGTTTGCTGGTGGGGGCCCAAGTTGGTGCGGGGAGGAGAGGATGGTGTTGGCGATGGCTCGGTGCCTGCCATCCCGAGGTCCGAGCCGGCTGGCGTGGTGCCCTTCCCGCCGAGAGGATGCCGCGCTGCCAAAGGTGAGGTCAGCCGCGCTCGGCCGGCGGCTCCGGGCTCTCCTCGGGGTCCCTGCGGTGGGGCTGGTGGCTCTTGGGATGATGTGGGGAGAGCAGCCTGGCACCGGAGCTGCCCCGCGACCTCCTCGGGTGCCAGAGCAGAGCTGGAGGGCCACATCTCAAAACGCATCGTCCTGCTTGGCAGATTTACCCCTCAAACACATGAAATTGGGGCTCTCTCTTTGCTGCACCCCTGGGTTGATGGGGGGGTTGGGGTTGGAGCAGGGGGACAGAGAACCCCAGGGGCTTCTGGCGTGAGCAGAGCACCCATGGGTACGTGTTGAGGTACTTTCTGGCTGAGCTCCTTGCACCCAAGGGCATCATGTGGGGGTCAAATGCCTCTCCTGCAGAACGTGGTGTGGGATGGGGCTGGGAAGGGAAGGTGGCTGTGTCAGATGGGGCACACGGTGGCCTTTTCTTCTCACCGTTCATATATAAGAGGTAAAAGAGGAAGACCTTGGGAAAACACCACTTCAGAGCTACCCTCGTGCTTCAGAAGTTTGGTTTGTAGGTCAAAGTCACGTTCGCCGCTATTACGAGCTGCAGGGTGCAAAACCCTTCCTGCTTCCAGACGCGGTTGCTGTGTGGTTTTAGAAACACTGAATTCTTGCTAGGGCAACAAGAAAGGGAGTTTCCTAGACTCAATAGCGGCGCTGACCTCATCGGCTCCCAACAATTAGCAGTCACTGTTGCTGAACGCGCTGGTGCCCTGGCAGGGGAAGAGAATAAAGGCAGAGGCCAGCGCTTTCCCAGGGACGACGCGAGCAGTTCTGATGCCACCAGAGGAGCTCCCTGAGGTGCTGGGGAGGTGCAGAGGCTTTTTGATAAAGAATAAGGTCTGCGTCCAGCTCTCAGAGGAGCTGCCGAAGCAGCTGCTCCCCATGAAATGCAGCACCTTGGCCCGAGATGCCTCTTTTGTGGGTATGGAGATGGGAGCTCCCCTCAATAGGCAACGGGGGAAGGCAGCGGCGGGGGAAGAGAGCAGGAGGCGAGTTTGCAGCCAGACCTTTCTTTAGCCCTTTGTCTCCGCCGACAAAGGCAGGTCTGTTGGATGCACCTCTCGCCGCCTCTGCAGCCAGGTGAGCTGCGGGGGCAGTGGGGCCGCCGGAGGGGTTTGGCTCCCAGTTCTGCTGCTGAGCGAACCCTGCTGAGCGAGTCCCTCGGTGGCCCAAAAGGTTTTGAAACAGCAACAAGGGGTGGCTGAACCCCAAAGGAAGCATCTTCCCCCTCCTCCTTGCTTGCAACAGGGATTTACCCTGCGTGCTCCTGGGCTGCTGCAAGGGAAACGGCTGTCGAAGAGCAAGGTGATCTTCTAGGGAAAAGGACACTTGATCCGCAGGTGTAAATCTGTGCCGCTCCATTTACAACCAGAGCGACTATTTGGTGGGTAACTTATGGCTTCTCAGGTTTAATGGGATCCTTAAAAGCAGTGCAAAAAAAAGAGTTGTGATGGGGAATATCATCCTCCTGCCGGAGACAAGGTGTAGCTGTGGCCAGGCCACTGGGAGAGCGGAAACAAACCCTGTGAGTGCTCCCTGGGCGTGATGCTGCTGAGTCAGGCTAGGGCACGTTGGCTTTTAAGCATCCCCTCGGCTGCAAGAGGCTGTTGTCCTTGCGACCGCAGCTCAGTGCAGCATTTGGAGCAGAAAAGACAGGGCGCTGGGTCCTCCTCCCCGGGTTAATGAGGAGACGGACAGGGCAGGGTTGGAGCTCTCCTCCTCCCTGACCCGGGATAAACCACCCTGCAATCCCGTGGAGCTGAGAGGTGATGGGGCAGAGGCCGTAGGGGTGGGTTGGATGGGTTTCTTCCACCTCACCCTGTGAGGTTAGGGGTCCCTGGCCCAGGTTGCCCCAAGAAGTAGTGGCTGCCCCATCCCTGGAGGGGTTCAAGGCCAGCTTGGATGGGGCTTGGAGCCCCTGATCCAGTGGGAGGTGTCCCTGCCCTTGGCAGGGGGATTGGAACTGGTTGGGCTTTGTAGTCCCTTCCAACCCAAACCATTCCAAGATTTTACGATTCTATGATTTTTGTCGGGTCAAGCTGGGCGGCTGCAGTCCCCGTGCAGGGATGGAGCAGATCGTGCTCCCAGCTGGGCATGGGGAGGGAGGACAATTTAAACGGCGAGCTCGCTTTTTATTCCCTCCCTCCTTCCTTTTTTTTTTTTTCCCCCCTTTTTCTTTCCCCAAAGCCCGCTGGCTTATCCTGGGTAAGCCCTCTGCTGTGGGCTATGGCTTTTTATTCCTATGTGATTGCTTTTCCGAACTCATGTAGGGCGAAAAGCCATGGGCTACACAGAGGAGGCTCTCCAGCTTCCAGGCACCTCTGCAAACTGCGCGGACTCCTGATCCCTTTTTAATCGCCCATATGTATTTGGCAACAAATGACGAGTGAAAGGGGGCATTGAAGCCTTGCAGGGCCCTTAGAGGTTTAGCAAGACGGATGGGGCAGGGGGTGGCGAGGAGAGGGAGACAAAAGGGGGCTGGGGATGGTGGGGGGCAACGGCCTTTTCAGGCGCCGTCGTCCCCATTCAGAGCTGAAAGGGCGCTCGGCGGCGCCGGGTGCGGGCGAAGGGGGCTGCGAGGGTGGTGGGGGCAGCTTTTCTTTGGCAGCGAGCTTTTCTCACACGGTTCAAAGCGTCTCCACCTGCAGCCCCCGCGGAACAAAAGCGCCAGGCAGAGAACAAGGGCAGTTCCAAGGGCCCTAACTCAGCACCGAAGAGGCTGCCAGGTGATGGCGGGAGCCCCTTTTTACCATTGTTGGCTCTCCTGAGCTCGCTTTGGGGCTGAAAAAAAAAAAGCCCCATCCAGCCCCATCTTTCCCGCATCCTATGAACCTTCCAGGGATGCTGCAGACCCAGCAGGTTGCAGAGGGCCTGGAGACCCCCAGTTTGCACCAGCCCCACGCCACAAAGATGTTGGAGGGGAGGTGGTGGATGGGAGCCTGCGAGAAGGACAGGTTTAATTATAAAGTGGGACTGGGTGAATTGGCACTCGTTAATCGTGCAAAGGCAATATTTGCAGGCGCGGCAGCCTGGCAGGGCTGCACGGGGTAGGAGGGGAGGGCGATGCTGCAGACCCCAGCGCTGCAGAACCCACCACCGCAGATCCCATCCCTGCAGGACCAACCACCACGGATCCCATCCCTGCAGGACCCACCACCACGGACCCCACTGCTACCATCCTATCACTCTAGACCCCAGCGCCACAGACTCCAGCACCGTGTAACTCATTTCTACACACTCCACACCATAGAACCCACCACTGTAGACCCCATCACCACTGATCCCATCACCACAGACCCCACCACCGCAGTCCCCATCACCTCAGATCCCATCACCACAGACCCCATTTCTGCAGACTCCGCCACCACAGACCCCACCACTGTAGACCCCATCACCTCAGATCCCATCATCACAGACCCCATTTCTGCAGACTCCGCCACCACAGACCCCACCACCACAGTTCCCATCACCTCAGATCCCGTCACCACAGACCCCAGAACCACTGACCCATTTCTGCAGACTCCACACCATAGAACCCAAAACTGTAGACCCCATCACCTCAGATCCCATCACCACAGACCCCACCACTGCAGTCTCCATCACCACAGACCCATTTCTGCTGACTCCACCACCATAGACCCCACCACTGCAGTCCCCATCACCTCAGATCCCATCACCACAGACCCCATTTCTGCAGACTCCACCACCACAGACCCCACCACTGCAGTCTCCATCACCACAGACCCATTTCTGCTGACTCCACCCTCATAGACCCCACCACTGCAGTCCCCCTCCCCTCAGATCCCATCACCACAGACCCCATTTCTGCAGACTCCACCACCACAGACCCCACCACTGCAGTCTCCATCACCACAGACCCATTTCTGCAGACTCCACCACCACAGACCCCACCACCGCAGTCCCCATCACCTCAAATCCCATCCCTGCAGACCCCACCACCTCCATCAGCACCCAAACAACATCAGGGGGTGACGAACCACCTTCACTGAGCAGGAAGCGAGTGATTTCTCTGTTGGTTTGGTTTTTTTTACTTTTTTTTCTCAGTTCCTGAGCTTTGAGTCATTAGGTTCCAGGCTTTCAAGTTTATTTCAGCAGCCTGGAATGCATCTTTAAAAATAATAGTCATTTTAAAAAAAAACCCGAAAGCTGAGCTGCAGCTGTAATCCCATGACTCAAGGAGGTGTGGAAGGAAGAAAAATCATGAAATCCCATGAGTTCCAACAATGAAAGCATGAGAGCTGGCAAGACTGTGGCACATAAATCATCAAAACTAAACACCATCAGTCAAAATGAAAGGAATTAAGCCAATCTCACCAGGCTGTTTTAATTATTTTTTAATGAGGATTTGCTCATTCAGAAAATTCACCCATGACAATGGCCGCCCCGAGCCATTCACGCCGAGCAGGGCCCATCCCGGAGGGTGGACACGCATGGCTTGGCCCCACCGCCCCCACCCCAGGGCTGCTCCGAACCCGGCACGAGGCCAGGGATGGGGAGCCTGGAGCAAGGGTAGCTTTAACAGCCAAGGAGGGGAGAGCAGGGCAAAGGAACCAAAAATACACGAGGGGACCCATTTTTTGCCATGCGATTTGTCTCGACCCAAAAGGTTGAGCTGGGGAAGGAATGAGCCGAATCCTTTCTGGATGGTCCTGGTGGGTCAGGTCAGTCCCTGGCGAGGCCCTCGGCATCACTTCCCTGAGCACTGGGGCAAAGAGCTGGATGCTGGGGATGCTGAAGATGCTGGGGATGATGAGGATGCTGGGGATGCTGAGGGTGCTGGAGATGCTGGTGATGCTGGGGATGCTGAGGATGCTGGAGATGCTGGGGATGCTGGGGGTGCTGAGGGTGATGGGGATGCTGAGGGTGATGGGGATGCTGAGGGTGCTGGAGATGCTGGGAATGCTGGGGATGTTGAGGATGCTGAGGATGCTGAGGATGCTGGAGATGCTGGGGCTGCTGAGGGTGCTGGAGATGCTGGGGATGCTGGGGATGTTGAGGATGCTGAGGATGCTGGAGATGCTGGGGTTGCTGAGGGTGCTGGGGATGCTGGGGATGCTGGTGACACTGGTGGTGCTGGTGATGCTGGGGATGCTGGGGATGCTGGTGACACTGGTGGTGCTGGTGATGCTGGGGATGCTGGGAATGCTGGTGACACTGGTGGTGCTGGTGATGCTGGTGTTACTGAGGATGCTGAGGATGCTGGTGCAGGGGTAGAGACCCCATCTCTGAGCAGCAATTGCCTCTCACTGAGAGACCGCAGAGGGATGCAGACACACATTCTGGAGCAGCATCAGCCCCTATTAATATTTTGGTGGCTGTTGGCGAAAGCGGCTCAGAGCAGGGTTATTGGCAGCCTGTCTGCACTCCGCCAACGAGATACTTCACCCCCGAGACTCGCTCTCACTACCCTTTATGCTATTGATTTCTTTTTTTTTTTAGCAAAGCAGGCATTAAGCAGGGAAGAAGCAGAGCGAGCACGAGCCAGGGTGTTTTGTCGGTGTCGAACAGCAACTGGAACGGGAGGAAAGTGCGTGGAGACGTTTTTCAGGGTGGCTGGTGGTCAGCAGCCAGGGCTGGTGTGATTTTCTGTTAGGTTTCTTTCTTGCTCTTTGTTGTCCAGCTCCAGCGCTGCCTGGCGATGCGCAAGGGCTTATAAGCCGAGAGGTTCGCCTTGTGGTTTGCAGTCTGTTTGATCCTCAGGGGGACACGCAGCCGAGGCGAGGGGGGGAGAGACGCGTGGGTTCCTCTGAAATCCCTGCTGAGCAGGAGGCATTGACCCCTGGAAAAGGTCCATGGCGGAGAGGAATATGCTGCCAACCCCAGGTGAGCTCTCGGCTTGTCTGGCATCCACCTCCCAGCAGCTCCAGTCACCTTTCAATTAGCGCAGCCTCTGCCTGCGGCCCCGTGCGGCTGCAAGTGCTGCCAGGGCCAGGCAAAGCCAAACCCTCCAGCTGCCCTGCTTATAAAACATTCACAGCGCTCAATAAAACAATAGATCAGGTTGGCATTTTCAAAGCGTCTCGGGGAACCGAAGCTCACATCTGTTATATAGAGGCAGTTATCGATATCCCATCCCTGGTCCACAGAAGCGAGGAAGAGCCACTCCCTGGCTACCGTGGGGCGATTTCATCTCTGAAAGTGCCCAGCGATGATGCCCAGCAGTCTCCGGTCCTCCCTGAGCTCCTGGGAGTGAATGTGCTGAGCAGGACAAGCTGCTAATTACATCTAATTTTGCCATTTATGAGTGAGGCATCCGCCGTCCTCGGCTTCATCCGAGAGCTGGGCGTGGAGCTCCTCCATCCCAAAGCTGCAGGCGGGTGAGGCACAGGCTTGTCCCGGGTCTCCCTGCAGCAAATCCCAGCCACATGCCCCAACAACGAGCCCGTGAGCTGCTCTAGTGGCCACCAGCCACTCCTCACGGCAGCAGCTTCAATTTTTGTGTGCAAGGACCTTGTAGATCGTGCACAAGGCATCAAACCCGCAACACTGAGAGCAGGAGTTGCTTCCCACATCCCAAGGGTTGGGATGGGGTTTTCCTCCACGTAGCATTGATGGTGGAAAAGCAGCAGCAGCTCCTCGCTGGGTCACCCCAGCCCATGGATGCTGGTCCCAGGAGAGAACTTGGGGAGAAAGCGCCAATTATTGATGTGTTAATTACAGTCAGATGATAATGAATGAATAAGGGGGTTGTTTTAATCAAAGCTGTGATGACACCCAGCCCTAACGGGACACAGTGGGACACTTGGGGTTGTTTAGCCTGGAGAAGAGGAGGCTGAGGGGAGACCTCATTGCTCTCTGCAACTACCTGAAAGGAGGTTGTGGAGAGGAGGGAGCTGGGCTCTTCTGCCAAGGGACAGGGGACAGGATGAGAGGGAATGGCCTCAAGCTACACCAGGGGAGGTTCAGGATGGACATTAGGAAAAAAAATTTCACAGAAAGGGTCATTTGGCACTGGCAGAGGCTGCCCAGGGAGGGGGTTGATTCACCTTCCCTGGAGGTGTTTAAGGTGTGGGTGGACGAGGTGCTGAGGGACATGGGTTAGTGATTGATGGCAATGGTTGGACTCGATGATCTGATGGGTCTTTTCCAACCTGGTGATTCTATGATTCTATGATCCAACCCCTGGGAAGGCTGGTTCACGCTTGGGTCTGCAGCACTGGGATCTCCTATGGAGGGGATGATGCTCAGTGGAAGCCTTGTGTGATTTTAAACCTTTGGGGTGATTTAAAATTGCTTCACAGGACACCCAGCGAAGGACCAGGGCATTACAAATCCCACTGCAGCTCCCATCCCCACCAGGCAGACCCACACGAACGGCTTCCCTGGGGTTTGATCCAGGCGTGACATTATCTTTGGGTATCAGAGGGTTCAACGCCTCGAGCGCTGATCCCACGTGAAATCCAGGTCACTCGGCTGTGCCAGCCCTTTTGAGAAAACCTGCTCTCACTCAGCCGGCTGAGAGGTTTGCACGGACAACTCACCGGCGGCGCAAAAAGAGACGAATCCGGGACTTGCCGGGAATTATTTATTCAGCTCGGCTCTCAGCAGGGAATTACGGATGCGCCGGTTGTGCCACCGAGCCCCTTCCTCCTCCCGTCTGCTTGGAAATGGGTTATTTAGGAACTGGTGAGGCCACCGGTGCTGAGTCAGCCCACAGCTAATGAACACCCTGGCTGCCCATTTGAAATTTATTGCACCTATTAATTACAACCATTAGCTGCAGCCAGTGAAATTTTTATAATGAGGACCCTTGCGACTTTGCCTTCCGAGCAGCAAATTAACTGTGTGGGGGGAAAGAATCAATGGGATCAGCATACTTTACAGAAGCGATGTTTTAATTA
>WAAB01008597.1:43283-60736 GCA_013389865.1 Piaya cayana
TGCTTAAATCACCTTCCCTGGAGGGGTTTAAGGTGCGGGTGGACGAGGTGCTGAGGGACATGGTTTAGTGATTGATGGGAATGGTTGGACTCGATGATCTGGTGGGTCTCTTCCAACCTCGTGATTCTATTCTTCTATGATTCTAAGGAGACCCCTCCATGCTTTGGAAGAAAGTCTCTGCAAGTCCTGCCAGCCCCAGGTGCTTCTCTGTGGGCTTCTCCAAGGCGTCTGCTCAGAGAATTTGAGAAAACCAGGCTGGTGATTCCCAAACCATCAGTCGTAGAATCATAGAATGGTTTGGGTTGGAAGGAGCCTCAAGGATCCTCCAGTTCCAACCCCTGTTCCACTAGGAGCTTTCAGTCGCTCCTGAAGATCTCGGTGGATGGGAAGGCAAACGAAATGAAATTTCTGGCAACTTTTTCTACATTTCATTACAAATTATTTAATTCCAGTCAGTTCCCTGTGAAAATACGGGACCAATTTCCATTGCAAATGACCTCATTTCCCAGGCAAAACCGACACGCTGGCGGCAGAAGGCAGCTTTGAAATTCAGGGTTTAAAATGCAAAACTTAATGTTGGTTGGGGGTTTTTTTTTGTTGTTTTTTTTTTTTCCAACCAAGTAGCTCAAAGTTAATTCAACAGCTCAAAGTTAATTCTCGGGGTGGCTTTTTGTCTGCAAAGAGGAACAGCTGGGATGGGCGTGGGGGGGACATGGGGTGGCACAGGACACAAGGATAGGCAGCTACAGAGCCCAAGAGATGCTCAGAAATAAAGAAGCTGGGGCAGAGGATGAAAATCAGCTGAAATTAAACCTCCTGCTGCCTGAACATCCTTTTCCCGGGGCTGTCGGCCACCGGTGTCACCTGGCAGCATCAAATTGTCCCTGCAGCACAGGCCTTATGAGGAACAGCTGAGAGAGCTGGGGGTGTTTAGCCTGGAGAAGAGGAGGCTGAGGGGAGACCTCATTGCTCTCTGCAACTACCTGAGAGGAGGTTGTGGAGAGGAGGGAGCTGGGCTCTTCTCCTAAATGACAGATGACAGGACGAGAGGGAATGACCTCAAGCTCCACCAGGAGAGGTTCAGGCTGGACATTAGAAAAAAATTTTTCGTGGAAAGGGTGATTGAGCAGTGGCAGAGGCTGCCCAGGGAGGGGCTTGAGTCCCCTTCCCTGGAGGGGTTTAAGGGCCGGGTGGACGAGGTGCTGAGGGACATGGGTTAGTGATTGATGGGAATGGTTGGACTCAATGATCCAAGTGGGTCTCTTCCAACCTGGTTGTTCTACAATTCTATGATTCTATGATGAGCTGAGCGCTGCCTGCACCCCAGACTTGCCCTGCCTGGGATGCCCTCTCCTCAACCTGGTCCTTCCAGCTTGCTTTGAGCTGCTCGTCTGCCCAGCGCAGCCCGGGGAGACGGGTAATTGCTGGGTTAAGGGCTAGACTCTGTCCGGCTGGTTCAGAAAGACATTTTTTAGGGCTCGGGGAAAGTGACATTATTAAAGTGAGCATGCTGATTCCAGACAGCTCCCAATTCATCACCGTGACAGTGACAAACACGGCCTGGGGTTATGCAGTTGACTAAAGAGAATTCTCTAGCTTTACATTTTTAATGCTCCTCGCATTTTCTCTGCTGCAGTGGAGTTTTATCCAAAGGATCTTCTCCCTTGAATAGAAAGGGCAGCGCGGGGCTGCGAAGCATGCCCAGCCCTTGCAAATCAGGCAGGGCTTCTGTCCTCGCTGCCCAAGCCAGTTCATTTATTTTTTAATTATTCCTTGCTCCTTCAGGATCCTTTTTCTACCTTTTCAAGAAGAACAGGAGCGTCAGCCTCAGCTGGGCTGCCTCCATTCTCCGGGGCTCATTCATCATTGTCTCCTGCCTGAATGGGAGGCAGAGGGTCAGCCTGAAAAGCCTCCGCGTTACAAGCTCCTCTAAATATATCAATAGCTCCCTAAATGGATGCTGGGGTCCCAGCCGGACCGCCCAGGCTCTCGGGGTGGCTTTGTGTCTGCGAGGGGGGACAGACGGGGACGGGAGGGACGTGGGGTGGCACGGGGCAGCGGGGATGGGCGCCTCCGAGGAGCAAGAGCTGCTCAGCCCAGGCTGCCCGGTACAGGGTTTCCTTGGTTAATATGAAGAGTGTTAAACAGCGAGGATGGAGATGGGTGGGAGCCCTGCATGGGTGAGGGAGGTGTTCACCAAACAGAATGATAGAATCACCAAGTTGGAAGAGACCCACTGGATCATCGAGTCCAACTATTCCCATCAATCTCTAAACCATGTCCCTCAGGGTTCGGCAGTGCCAAATTAAACCCTGTGTGCCAAACTGGGATGCCGGCTTCTTCGCTGCTCCCATTCTCCCTTTCCCACTGAAGCTCTGCAAAGCCAGGAGGGCGCAAGGGCCAGGAGGTGAGTGGCCCCCCAACCCTGGTGGGCTGTCCCCCGCGTAGCCCCTCCGCACCAGCCGTTCTCTCCAAAATCCCATTCTCAGGCTGGTAACAAAAAAAAAAAAAAGCAAGCAGCACAAAGAGAGAGACTCGCAGACCTGCCGCTACGCTGAGAAGCCATTCAGAACCGCAGACTCATTAAAGAGCCTGTTGTCATTATTTGCCAGCTCCAGAGGTAGCCTGATTTAATTTGGGAGCCTCTAGACAGGTACCCAGATGGCTGGGGAGGGGAGGCAGCGGCACGAGTGAATTAAGCAGGATGCTTCTCGCTGCTGCCCATCGCTTTGCGCTGCAGCTGGGCCCCTTGGAAAGGGGGAGAAGCGGGGAAGGCAGGGATGAGGCATCACCCCCCCCCCGCAACATCCCCGAGTGGGTACTGGGTAGAGATGGGGGGTCTGTGGGCCCCACCTGCTTTGGCATTTTTCCCTGTGGTTCATTTTCTCCCAGCTGTCCCCGCTGCGAATTAGGGCTGCTCCAAGCTCTGCTGGGCTTGTGAGCTGCAGGCAGAGGGCTGGGGGCTCTCAACGGTGCTTGAGTGTTGGAGGGTCACCCTTTGCGTCCAAGAGCCTTCGGAAGGGTCAGTACCTCCCACAATGAGATTTCCACTTGATCCTCTGCTGCTTGAGCACTGTGCCTGGATCACAAATGGGTAAACTGAGGCTTCCAAGTTGCTTCTTGTCTGTGCTGGTGCGAGGAGCCCCAGGCAGTGACCGTGCTCTGGGTGATGTGGTCCCTCTTCTCCCTCCCTGGCTGGAGGATGGCACAGTCGGGGCCGTGAGGATGTGATTTCTTGGGTTGCACGGGCCTGTGGGACCAGCGCTGCCTCTCCTAGGGCAGAGCTAGAGCCCATCATCTGCAAACAATTCTGTACCAAAGCTAAAAAGTAGGGAGAAAAAAATTGAAGATTTCACTCCAGATAGCATTTCTGTGAGTATTTGTTATTTATTTCTTAAAGAAAGCGGCCTCGCATTTGCATAATTACACTTTGCAGCTGTTGGGCTGCGCTTTGGGGCATTATTTTAGCCGTTGAAAACGGACACAAAGAGAGGGGGCTCCGCTCTCAGCTGTCCCTCATTGTGCAGTAACCGCTGGGGCTGCCCCTGCGCCACGGCGCTCCCAGGGCACCTCACCTCCCGGGCCCTGGAATATGCATTAGGCACCGCAAGCTGTCCCCACGTCTGTCCCGATTGTTCGCTGCTTTTGAGGAGGTGGGTTGGGGGGGGGTGTTTTAATCTCCTCCTCTTTCACTGGGGTGGGAGCAGGCGGATGGGAGCCTCGGATGCGGGGAAAGGGAGGGAGAAGGGAGATGTGCGCAGGGCGATGCTCCGGTTTGGTGGTTTAGGGAGCCGGCTGACACCCTCCATCCCACCAGGGCATCCCCCGTGCATCCACAGGAGGTGCCCTGACCCCTCTCCTTATCCCCATCCAGGCCTCCCAGGGGTGCTCCCACACCTCTCCTGCTCCAGGTGATGCCCCAGTTCACCTTCGCTTGCTTCTGCGGGCTCCATGGCTTCTGCAAGATGAAGAGGAAGAAAGACGAGGCCAGCGCGGAGCAGGAGACAGCGGTGTGAGGAGCAGCGCACTCGGAAAGGAGCCCTGTGGAGCTGCAAGACCCCCATCCCCTTCCCATCGGTACGNACCCCGTGGAGCTGTGTCTCGGGACCCCATCCCCTTCCCATCGGTACGCAGGAACATTTCCTACCTCCTTCCTTCTCACCTCCCCAAGGATCAGCTCCCTCCCAGGCACCAACCTCTGCCTGCGCTGTCTGGGGGCATCTCAGGGGGTTGAGGGCAACTCAGCAGAGCGGAGGATGGTGCTTGGCAAGGCCAAGCCTGGTGCTGAGCAATGTTTTTGCTCATTATGAGCAGCAGCGAGCTGGGGGGGAGCACAGAGGGAGCTGGTTCATCTGCTCTAACACATTTATAATGCAGCTTCTCTCATTTTCTCTCCTTTTTCCCAGGTACTTGCATGGCCAGGGGGAAGCCGAAGCACAGGAATGACCTTGCCGACGGGCAGAAGCAGATGCTGTGGACATTATCCAGGTGCTGCAGTGATTCTGCCTGGAACCGTCGCTCGGCTGGGCACTGAGCCCTCAGGACACAAGCAGCTGGTGTCAGAGGAACCTTGCACCCCAGTGGGGTAGAGATTTCCCTCCTGACCCGCCCTTGCTTCAAGTCCCACCAGGAGATTTCAAAAGCCAGGGCCAGACCTTGTTCTTCGTGGAGTCACAGTCCTCGAGAGGCTGGTCCCTGGCTGGTAAGTTGTCCTGCTCCTGCAGAAGTGGCTGAACATAAAAACCAAACTGGTCTGGGGTTTGTTTCTAAAGTCTGTCTCAAGCAAATGTCTGTGACTCCAAGAAGCCGATCTCCACGCCTCTGCCCTGCCTGGTACAGCACCCCAGAGCAGTTTGGAGGCACCGGATCCACCAGCCCTTCTTGGATCCTGCTCCCCATGCGACTGGTGAGGACTGGGAGCTCCCATGCTGTGGGCAGTGGGAAAACCTGGGTGCCTGTCTCCGACCCCCTGTACCCCTGAGCCACCAGGACCAATGGAAGGTTGTTCTTGTTTGGCAAATGGGACAAAATCGCTGAGCTCGGGGCAGCTGAGATGCACTCCAGGGACATTTATAGCACAAATATGTCCTGCAGAGCAAAAATCCCTATATTCTTCCACACTGTGCTTCCCTTCTCTGCATGGAGACCCCCTGAGCCTCCAGTGGTGCCGGGCAGGAGCTGCTCCTGTGGTGGCTGAGGACTCACCTTGCTGTCCCCATGGTCCCTTCTCTCTCCCTCCCTGTCTGTGCATCCTCCCCACCCACTGCTGAAGCCATACGGGGGCTCCCTGCGTTCTCTGCCTTCCAGGAGGCATCACAGACAGAGACATCCCAGCTCAAATATCCTCCAAACAGCTCTCTGAGCGCTGGAGAGCTGGTGAGTGTCAGCGAGCCAGGGTCCCCATGGATTTTGGAACCACTGTTTGGGTCTCAGTTCCTAGTTTCCCCCATCCCTGAATTCATTTCAGGCACCAGCAGCTGCAACGATCCCGGGGCTCCTGTTTCCAAGATCATAGAATCACTAGGTTGGAAAGGACCCACTGGATCATCATCGAGATGCACCGGAGAGCAGCAGGGACAGTCAGCAAAGGGTAAAAGCACCCTAGGACCCTAGGGAAGCTGTGCCTGCTGTATTGACTTGACCAAACCGACAACCCCGAGGAGCTCCCACCACAGGGAACTCGCACACTCGGAGAACGAATCCTTCCCCTTTGTTAACCAGCTTGACCTTTCCCGGGTTTGCCCAGCGCTCCCCGACCAGATGCGCAAACAGAGCTGTACGTGCCACTGACAGCTCCCCTCCCGACGAGATTTGTTGGCTCAGCCGACATCCAGAACCACCACAGCTATTATTATTTTCTTTTCTTACCCAAAGGATTTAGCACAAAAATCTGAGGTTGGCCAGGAGCACCAATGACACAAGGTGCTTCTGAGGAGCTTTAAATCCTCTCTGCCAGGTGCCCGTTGTCCATGGGAAGCAGTTAACTGGTGTGGGATGAACTGCTCGAAGCCAGCGCGGAGGTTTTTCCCTTCTTTAAGCCAGAGTGATGTGAGTTGTGGGATCCAACAGCGCAGTGTTCCCAGCTGGGTATAGAATCATGGGATGGTTTGGGTTGGAAGGGACCTCAAATCCCATCCAGTCCCACCCCTGCCATGGGTAGGGACACCTCCCAGTGTATCAGGGGCTCCAAGCCCCATCCAACCTGGCCTTGGACAACTCCAGGGATGGGGCAACCACCACTTCACTGGTGTGTGAGGTGCCCCTCGGCCAGCCAGCAGTCGTGAGCTCAGCAGGTTTCAGCTTGGCATGGAGGGACTGGTGGAAAACACTGTGGTTAGTGCTGGCTTTAACGTTTCCTCTGGGACTTCTGGGGTTGTATCAACTTTTTACTTAGGCAGCGCATGAGAAGCTGCTTTGCCGAGGCGCTGAGGGTGGCTGAGGTTAATGCTGACGCAGGACGCACTCACATTTTGGGTTGGTTGAAGGTGCTGCCACAAGCTGAGCCCCTGCTAATGATTCTGTGATTCTGTAATGTTGCTCCAAGGAGGCATCAGCCTTCTGAGTGCAGCGTAGAGAGCTGGAGCTATCTGAGCAGTGGGCACATGCCCTAGGGAGACTATAAAAGCAAAGGGTGGGGGAAACCATGGGCAGCTTCACCAGTCAGGCTTTACAGAGCTAAATTATTACTGTGGGCTTGACGAGGGTGGCACCAGTTCATCGCTGTGTAACCTTTGCTGCTAAACCTCTTGGATTACAGATCCATCACGGCTTGGCAGCTAAAGACGCGCAGCTAATGACCACCCTGAGATCTCGCGTCTAGGTGGAGGCTCGAGGCTGCACTGAGAGCAGCTCTGGAGACGAGGCTGCTGCGTGGTGGGATGGTGCTTTGGGGATTCCTGGCTGCTGTGGGGCTTGTGTGGGATGAGCTGGGAGCCTGGAGAAGAGGAGGCTGAGGGGAGACCTCATTGCTCTCTACAACTACCTGAAAGGAGATTGGGGAGAGGAGGGAGCTGGGCTCTTCTCTCAAGTGACAGGGGACAGGACGAGGGGGAATGGCCTCAAGCTCTGCCAGGGGAGATTTAAGCTAGAGATTAGGAGGAAGTTTTTTACGGAAAGGGTCATTAGACATTGGAATATGCTGCCCAGGGAGGTGGTTGATTCGCCTTCCCTGGAGGTGTTTAAGTCACGAGTAGACGAGGTCCTGAGGGACGTGGTTTAGTGTTTGGTGGGAATGGTTGGACTCGATGATCCGATGGGTCTCTTCCAACCCGGTGATTCTGTGATTCTGTGATTCTGTGAATGTAGCATCAAACCAGGCAGACACTCCCCCGCACCCATCATACGTGCATTGCAAAACACAATCCACGAACCCAGCGCAGTGTGAAAGCCGAAGCGCTCCAGCTACTGTTATTTTTAAAAGAGAGCTTCCCCCCTCCCTGGATGGATGTCGCTCTCAAAGCAACAATATGTTTTCCACCACGGCTCCGAGCAAAATGGTTTGCTCCTGGATTGACCTCTATTGTGTTCATAAATGGCTCGTGGTGCTTTTTTTTTTTTTTTTGATTCTCCCATCATAATGACTTGACCTCTAGATTTATGGCTGAAGGTCCTTTCATCTGCACACGATTTCCCACCAGACTCCAGCCTGGCGTCTTTCTGTAGGGAACCTACCAAGCGCTGAGCCCCCGTGCCGCTCGCCCCTCCGAGCCGCACAGCCAGCTTCCCACTGACAGTTTGCAGAAGCGAATGTGGTTTTTTTTTTCTTTCCTCTCTTTTTCCAGTGGCAACATTTTAATAGGGCAGCGTGTTCTTCCAACACTGCGAAGGCTGGGAAGCTGATAGCTCTTGTCACAGTACAAACTCTCTCCCTCTTTCTCTCTCCCCCGCGTTTTCGCAACTCCTGGCGTTTTTATAAACGAGGAGTTTGCTTATTGTCCAGGATCTCCTCTTGCCTTCCTAAATGCCAGGCTCTCTGCCACTGCCTCATCCACCTGGCGTTTACTTCTCCGTTCTAGAAGCAACTGCGCCAATTCCACAAGTAGATAAATCTTATTAACATCAGTGGCAATGAGCTGTAAGCTGAAGTTGTCCATCCAGTGGTTTCCAAGTGCTTTATTGAGGCTTTTCCATCCTCTGGAGACAGAAAGGGAGGTGCAGGGACCCCTCACAGCTGAGCAGTGAGCCCGTGTCCCGGCTGCTTGCAGGCATCCTCGGGGTGACGAGTGCAGCAAAGTGTGTGAGATTGATAGGAATGGCTGGATATGACTATCCGGTGGGTCTCTTCCAACCTGATGATTCTATGATTCTATCTAACTTGTCCTCTCTGGAGTTGGTTCAGAGTACATAGAACTGTAGAATGTCCTGAGTTGGAAGGGACCCACAAGGATCATCGAGTCCAGCTCCTGTCCCTGCACAGGACACCCCAACATTCACACCGTGGGGCTGAGGGTGCTGGGCAAATGCTTCTGGAATATTGTCACTGTGACAATATTCCCTGGGAGCTATTCCAGTGCTCCACCACCCTCTGAGGGAAGAACCTTTTCCTAATGTCCAACCTGACCCTCTTCTGGTATCTTCCTGCCATTCCCTCAGGTTCTAACACTGGGCTTTCTGCAACCCCCCAGTTACAACATGACCCTTACCTGTACTGTGTTTTCCCAGAATTTATGGAGAGACCCTCCACCTCTGCCCCTCCTCAGGAAGAGGAGAGCTGTGCTCCCAAAAGCTGCGTTTGTTCCCACTAGCAATAATCCTTCTTTAATCCTATTACACTAAGGAAAGCATCCAACTTCCCTTGGAGCAGTCGGTGGGATGCACAGAGGAGGGCAGCTCCTCTTACCATGGGATGCAGCTGGTGCCTGTGCTGCTCAGGTTGCTGCGTGGGCTTTGGGGACACACAGCTTGGCCCCTTCCCGAGCTTCCCAGGCTTTTCCTCCCATGCCAAAAGGGCTGGAGCGAAGCTGACGGCAGCCAGAGACACCCCTGCACCAGCCTTGGGGACGGAGAAGTAACAGTGTCTGAAACAAGCAGCTGCCTGTACCAAGGGCTCAGGGTCTGGAGCTGATGCTGGAGTGTCAGGAAAAATCAGTTCTAATGATCAAAATAAGCAGAGCGTTGCCTGAGGCTCATTTCCAAGACAGACAGCGTAGCCCTTTTGTAAATATTGGCTTTCTTAGGAGCAGAGGGAGCCTACAGATGTTTATTTGCATGACAATAGCCGGGTTGGGGACCAAAAATATATATGTGTGTGTGCACGTGGGGGCACGGGGTGCAGCCCCCATCAGCAGAGAGGCTGGGGATGGAGGTGGGGATGGAGGTTGTCCTGCCAGGGGAGCGTGAGCCACGCTGCTCGGAGACGAAGAAATGTTTGTGCAGTGAGCTGGAAGGGTACGCGCACAAATTGTAGGAGGCAAGCCAAGAAAAGACAAAAAAAAAAAAAAAAAAAGAAAGCTGAAGCTTGAACTCTCCTCTTGTAACACATTTCTGAAGGTTTTGCTGGAGATGTGAAAAAGGACCAGGGAATAATAATCCAGGTGGTCTCGAGGCAGATGCTCTGCAGCAAGACAAACGGCTTCTGCTCAAGCGCCCCACAAGCACTGGCTGGACACAGCTCACTGGGTTTAAGAGGAGTGTCGTATTTGCTGCCAGCAGGGCAATTTCTACATCCCAAGAGAAAAATACAGGTTTTTATTTTTTCAGAAATCAAAGAATTGTGAAATGGTTTGGGTTTGAAGGGACTTTAAAGATTGCCCAGTTCCAATCCCCCTGCCATGAGCAGGGACACCTCCCACTGGATCAGGGGCTCCAAGCCCCATCCAACCTGGCCTTGAATCCCTCCAGGGATGGGGCAGACACCACTGCTCTGGGCAACCTGAGCATTTCTCCCTAAAATCTCATCTCAATCTCTCCTCTTTCAGCTGAAACCCATTCCCCCTCATACTCTCCCTGCCTTCCCTGACCCAGAGCCCCTCCCCAGCTTTCCTGGAGCCCATTTCAGTCCTGGAAGCCGCTCTAAGGTCTCCCCGCAGCCTTCACTTCCCCAGGCTGAACAACGCCAACTCTCTCAGCCTGTTCTCACACACGAGGTTCTCCAGCCCTCAGTTCATCTCCGTGGCCTCCTCTGAACTCGCTCCAACAGCTCCGTGTCCTTCCTGTGCTAAGGACTCCAGAGCTGAATGCGGGACTCCAGGTGAGGTCTCACCAGAGCAGAGCAGAGGGGCTGAACCTGCTCCCTTGCCTGCTGGTGCCACCACTCTGGATGTCACCCAGGACATGATCAAAGCTACCTTTCCTCTCTCTCATGGGCAGGATTTTCTCCCCTATGCTGGCACGAGGGGATTGTGCAGAGCAATATCTCAGGCAGCTGGTGGTATCTGCAGCTCATGGTCACCCTCGATCCTCTCCCCGGTGCCTCCTCTCCTCCTGGTGCATCTGTCTTCCCATAGCTCCAAAACCAAGTAGTGTTTGAGCCACCCCCTTTTGCCAGAAGGTTGCTCCGAGGACAAAGCACCGGCAGGTTGAGGCAGTGCCAGGTGGACACGGGGAAGCACACGGTGTTTCGGGAAAACGCTGACCTTGTCCCGTTCCTATTTTTTTGCGCATCAGCACTGCCGCTGAATTCAGGGTTTGTAGCCCCAGCGCTGTCCTTGGCGAGGACCTTCAGATTTATCAAAAAAAAAAAAATTTCTTGAATGTAAGCTCATTTTTGCACAGTCCCCGCCGTGCAATACAGGGTGAGGGATGGACTCGTGGATTTAAACCACTAAGGATCGATCGCGGCTCTGGAGTTTATCACAAGCGTAAAGAGAGGGGGAAAATTCAACCTTTTTTTTTATGCTGGTATAAATCCAGAGAGAGAGGCTGTATACTGAGCGTCTACAAACATATTAATTATGAGCTTGGACTGGAGCGCAGCTCTTGGGTTTCTCCTAAATGTGTCTCAGACCCATCTCTATGCAAAACCAGGTCCACAACGAGCACAAAGAAGCAAAGATGGGTTCACAGCAGGCTAAGGAAGCCCTGATTCGACAAAGCTCTCCTAAAATTTAAGTATTTGCATTGGGATTTTGCTTGAGCCACTAAATTTGCCTCCTTCCCCCCGCTAATAAACCCGTATCGATCCCTGCAGAAATGTGCAACAGCCAAGCAGGGGGGAAAGGCACCAATCCGTCCTTGCGGCATCTCCCTGACGTCGCCGAACGAGGATCAAAGCATTAAACCTCTTTTTATTGTTGTTTTCTTTTCTCCCGCTGTCTGGATTTCATCACGAAGGGACCTACCCAGACATGTTCCTCAGGAGTCTCCCAGCCCCAGTAGCCATAGAAACCGGCTATTTTTAGTCTGTTTTCATGATGCCAGTAAATGACTTTTCTCTACTTCGGAGAGACAGAAGACCAGGTCAGCCTTGGGTGCTGGTGGATGGTAAATGAGCATCTCCAGCAAGGCAGGAGTCCTCTCCCACCCAGCGCTGCTCCTTTGAGCATTTGTAAATAAGCACACGCACACAGCAGACTGCTTCCAATTTATTTCCTCTCCTCGAGATAATATTTATATGATTTTTTTTTTTTAGAATATGGATTTTATAGACGTTCGGAGAGCAGGGGGGTTTGGGTATCTGAGAAGTTTCCTCCTTCTTTGAGCTGGTTCTTCAAACGCCCCCGTAACACGAATCACCAGTGGTACTTAGTCCATAAATCAGCCCCACAACAATGCCTTTAGTACCTGGGATATCGGTAAGACTCGCAGCCAAAGGCTTTTGAAGTCAGATGGAAAATCACATTTGGCTGAGTAATTATCAGGCTACGTGTTAATGAGCGATGCTGGCCCAGTAATTCAGTGTGAGGGAAGTGACCTGGGGCAGAGCATCGTTTTCCTGGAGGGTTTTAATAAAAAAAAATACATCATCTCCTGGGTTTTTTTTCCCTTCCCAGCAGCCCTGCAGTGGGATCTGGCCCACGAGAGCCTTTTCCCAGCTGCTCCCCATCCTCCTCAGGGGTATAAATGTTGGGGTAGCTCCTGGGGGCTGCAGGAGCATCCCAGCTGGCACCGTGTCCTCGGGGAGCTCCGTGGGAAGGGGAGCAGCGAACCGAGTGGAGACGGCGGAGACTGTTTCCATTTAACGCTTGCCAGGTATCCTGGAGCTGTAAATACACCGAGCCCGGCGGCTGCTTCTGTAACCACACCTAGTTTACAAGATCGTGCTATAAATTATAGATGCATATCATGATTGCAGTTTGCACCGAGACTCACCTATCGATCCGTCTCCTGCTGGTTAGCGTTCGGGATGGCCACAGCTCTGCTTTCGGAAGCAGTTTCGCTGTTGCGGGTCGTTTGCGGGTCTCTCTGTCTGCACTTGGAGCGAGCACTTTCCCAGCCCGACTGTACGAGCATGTAGAGAAGCAGCCACCGAGCTGCTGTAATAAACCAGCTTTGTGATACTCCTCTGAGAGATGGGTTTCATTTCACGCGAGTGAAATGGGGTCACAAGCTGGGGTGGGAGCAGAAAGGGAGGGGGGTTTGGTGGGGCTGTGGTGGGTTTGGATGGGCAGAGACGCTCTCTGACTCCACTCTCTTCCCACCAAGCCTCGTGTGCTGCAAAGTCATAGAATCATGGTTTTAAAGAGCAACTAGTTCGACCCCGTGCCATGGGCAGGGACACCTCCCACTGGATCAGGGGCTCCAAGAGCCATCCAACCTGGCCTTGAAGCCCTCCAGGGATGGGGCAGCCACCACTGCTCTGAGAAACCTGTTCCAGGGCCTCCTCACCCTCAGAGTGAAAAATCCCAAGAGCCACCATAGAGCATCCAGAGGAGGCAGGGAGTTGGTGAAGGGTTTAGAGGGGAAAGCGGTATGAGGAGCAGCTGAAGTCATCGTGTCTGTCCACCCTAGAGAAGAGGAGGTTGAGTGAGGTTTGTCGCGCTCTGCAGCTTCATCACACGGGGAGGAAGAGGAGCAGGCACTAAGCTCTTTTCTGTGGACTGGAGGAAGTGACGGGAATCATAGAATCATAAAATCACCACGTTGGAAGAGACCCACTGGATCATCGAGTCCAACCATTCCCATCAATCACTAACCCATGTCCCTCAGCACCTCGTCCACCCACACCTTAAACCCCTCCAGGGAAGGGGACTCAACCCCCTCCCTGGGCAGCCTCTCCCACTGCCCAGTGATCCTTTCTGTGAAAATTTTTTTCCTAATGTTCAGCCTGAACCCCCCCTGGTGGAGCTTGAGGCCATTCCCTCTTGTCCTGTCCCCTGTCACTTTGAAGAAGAGCCCAGCTCCCTCCTTCGAGGTCTTTTGTAGCCTTAATGATTCTAACAAGAGAGGTGGAAAGTGACTCACCCACCTAGCCAGGGCTCGTCACCTGGAATTCACCCACCCCCCTCTCAGACCCTGTCGCGATTCGAACCCTCAGTTTCTCTCTCTGGAGCCGAACGCGCTTCCCTTGCGCCACGAGCTCCGGCTGCGCGCGCCCCGGGCTGGCGACGGGGTCCCGCGCGCCGCCACTCTGCGCATGCGCGATCCGCAATAAGCCGTAAGCGCTCTTCCCGGAGCGGCCGCTGCGCTTCCCGCCCCGCGCGGGCTGTACCACTATCGGGGGTAGGGCGGGGCGAGGCGGGGGGAGAGCGCGGTCCCCACCGCGGGCGGAGGAGAGTGGAAAGCTCTGTTTCCCCCCCGCTCCCCGCCGCTGTGGTCGCACCGAGGCCCCGAGGCTCCAGGCGCCCCGTTCCATGCGCTGAGCTGCGCGGTCTCAGCCCCAGCGCTGTTATAAAGCGGGGGACGGGGGCACCGCATGTTCTGAGTGGGAAGGGACCCACAGCGAGTGCAACCCCTGCGTTCAAACCGTGTGTGCGTTGTCCAAAGGCTCCTGGAATATTGTCAGGTTTGGTGCTGTGAGTGCTTCCCTGGGAGCTGCTCCAGTGCTCCGTTGCCCTTCAAGGGAAAAACCTAATGTCCAACCCAACCCTCTCCTGATGCATCTTGGCTTGGATCAGAAACGGCGTGGCCAGCAGGGCCAGGGAGGTTCTTCTCCCTCTGGACTCCGCTCCTCGAATCCTGGGGTCAGTTGTGGGCCCCTCACCACAAGAAGGATGTTGAGGCTCTGGAGCGAGTCCAGAGAAGAGCAACGAANGCGATTCTACGATTCAATCCAACCCCCAGCTAACCCCACTGTGCCATCTAAGCCATGTCCCCAAGTGCTGCAGCCACTGCTAGAGGCACCTGCAAGATCCTAAGCATGGTTGCTAAAGACCAATAAAGCCAATGGAAGCGAGGAGAAGACCCTGAGCAGCCCAGATCTCTGCAGCAGCAGAGAGAAAACAGCCCTGGGAAGAACTTCTTGCTCTCTACAGCTCCCTGAAAGGAGGTTGTGGCAAGGTGGGTGCTGATCTCCCAAGTGGCAAGGGATAGATAGAAAGGGAGTAAATGGCTTCAAGTTGCACCAGGGAGGTTTAGGTTGGATATTAGGAAAAAAGTCTTAACTGACTGAGTGGTGAAGCCCTGGTAGAGGTTGTCGAGGGCGGTGGTGAAGTCTCCATCCCTGGAAGGGCTCAAAAAAGTGTGTAGATGTGGTTTTGTTGGCATGGTGGGATTGGGCTGGACGAGTTTAGATGTCTTTTCCAGCCTTAAGGATTCCGTGATTGCACATCAGCTGTTTCCAGCTCTGCTCTGTCTTGCATAAACTTCTTGGGAACAAGCAGCACTTTTCCCAGTTGTATATCAACAGGGGCTTCTCTTTTGTTTTTGTAACAGGCACGCAAAGCCGGGCGCATCCCCAGCCTAACGACTTCGACAGCTCAAACCTCCTTCGTGCTGTGACGACGTTCTGCTTACTGTAGCTAATTTTGAAGATTTTTTTTTTTTTTTTTTTTTTTTTTTTTTTTTTTTAATTTCATCAACTGTCTTTTCAAAGTGCCTTTCTGTCCTGAAACGATGTCTCTCCGTGTTTGTCAAACGGGCAGACACAGCTGGTGGACTTCTCCCCGTGGGTTAAACGTCGTGATTGAGAGATCCTGAAGCTCTTGGCTCCTGTCTCCGCATATTAAGGTGACTATCTGCACTGTAACCAGCTCAGGGCCCTGCAGGAGGGAGGATTAATTAATTAACTAGTTAATGAACTGCCGGCTTGCCAGAGCTCTGGAAGAAATGACAAAGGAGGAGTGAATGCTGTCGCTAGCTCTGCCACAGACGGGTCTCCTCCTCCCGAGGGACTTGGATATATGCGTGGGCAGGTCTTCTTGCATTTTTTTCCCCTTCATCTACAAGATCCTCATCTCTTCTAAACGAAAAGCGTTTTTACTGAGGTTCAGCAGTGCTTTTTTGTCGCTTTCCCCTGTTTTCTTACCTCCTGTCCCACTCGCTGCAGTTCAATGTGCTTTTCAAGTGCTCGTTGGGTTGAGTTGGCTCAACCTGAAGCGATACGAGTAGGAAAGAAGAAAAGGAACTGTCACTCTGTGGCTTATTTGTGCAATTTGCAGGAACTCCTGTGACTCCTTCTGTTCCCATGGAAACAGATGTTGAGTCGCCGCAAACGGCTACAGGTTTTCGGGACTTTTGTTTTTCTCCTTTCACAGGGACACCTCCTTCATCCCTTATACCCAAGCAACCTGGAAAAGTTCTATTCCTTTTTCAAGGCACAGACCTGGAGCGTCCCTGGGTCTTCCTACAAGTTCTTCAGGGTATCCCAAGGGATCTCGTTATGGAGCAAGCAAGACACAGCCAGGAAAAGATGCTATTGGGAGGAGGGTGAACTCTGCTCTCCTCTCCCTGCCTGGCGATGGTGAATTTGTTTCCCCAACTGTTGGTGGGTAGCAGAGTGCGTCCCTCTCTCTCCCCATGGCTCAGGGAAGGGTCTCTCTGGTGACTGGGGCGCAGGGCAGTGCGATTTTCACTATTCAACTGAGCAAAACCAACATCTGCCCCTTCGTATGAGGGCTCCCGTCTCTGCAGCGCGTTGCGTAAGCTCCATCCAGCCCAGACAGACAGTTATTTTCCAGCCTGTTGGGTCTGACTCATCCACCGGGCAATCAGGAGTTGGACACCTGCAGCTTTATGGCCACGTTACCGTACCTGTCTCGAGGCTGTTATCCAATTTAAACCTGCCTTCATCCCCTGCCTCGTTCCTCTGGTCTTCTGTAGGGGGTGCAGACTGTTCTTCCCGGGAAGACAAGGCTGCTTGCATGGGTCTAAAAAATTGCTCTGACTTGTGGAAGGTCATAAAGCAATTTTTAGGTTTATTTTGTTGGGGTTTTTGTTCGGTTTGCCCTTGGCTGTCATCCCCTTCCTTCCTCTCTGTTTCCTCACCTCCATGAAACTGAGCTTCCCCGTTCCACTCTCCTTCAAGAAGACCTTTTACGATGTTCCTTTTCACCTCCTGGGCTGTAAGCAAGGTGCTTGCAAGCTTGCTGGAGCCCTTCCTTCAGAACTCATCTCTAAGCTGTCTGGTAAATAATAACTTACGAATACGAGGTGTCCAATAACGCCAGGCTGATAAAAGCCCCTCGGTTAAAATCCAATTTGATGGGGTCTTTTAAATTTTCTTAAGAGGTGAATGCCTTTGTAATGAACGTCTTAATGTTAGATTGGCCCTGAGCTTGAGGTTTTGATTTAAATGCAAATTGAATCCTCCCACTGGAAAGCTAACAGGAGATTAAAATAGCTGGTAGAGAGCGGGGATATGCTTTATGTAGAACCATTCAACTCAACTTCTTGCTGATCTGCTCATTTTTCTTATTTTATGGCTGGAACTGCTTTGAAATAGTTTCCTATATCAACCAGCGCGAGCCATCAGCAAGAATAAACCTTGTCTGGATTGTTAGAGGCTCGAAGTTGAGGTGAAGACCAATAGGTTTTTGCAAGCCAGGGTTGAACCTGAAACCTCTGGAGACTTTCGTTGGTCCAGGATGCTGACAAGTGGCCACTGGAGGAGCAAATCCTGAAGACATGGGGCTCTTCCAACTCTGGAGCTGCAGGCTCAACGGCCGAGGAGCGCTCGAGCACCTGCTGCTGCTGTGTGAGTCCCAGCCCTGCCTGAAGTCACAGGGTGGAGAAAGCTATTCAAGCCCAAGGCTGAGAGGAGCAGAAAGCCTGAGTGATGGCGAGGACTTTCAGAGCTCAGGGGGGACTCCCTGAACCATTGGACACATCTTCTAGGCTGAACCACAAATGCATCTGCGGGGAGGAGCTTTGAAGCTCGATGGGACGAAAAGACCTTTCACTTTTGGCTTTTGCTTAGAGGTAATTTTTCCACAAAGCTTTCCTGCAACACCTTTCGCTGTGGAATAGAATCATAGAATCACCAGGTTGGAAGAGACCCACTGGATCATCGAGTCCAACCGTAATATAGAATAGAGGGAAGATAAAGCCTGGGATGATGGGTAGGATGGGAAGCAGGAGGCCAAGTGCTCTGTGGGGTTGGCAGGCTCAGAACAAACCTCGACAGGACGAGAGGGAAT
>WAAB01008598.1:0-10720 GCA_013389865.1 Piaya cayana
CAACTGCATTCTTTTACACTTAGCTGAATTGTTTGAGAAAAGAAGAGACCACACTGTGGGTTTTAAAACTCACGGATTAAAAATAAAATGTTTTTTCATTTCTAGAAGTGTTCAATACCTCTATTTGCCTTAACCAAACACTTCTGGTTGGACTCGATGATCCGGTGGGTCTCTTCCAAGCCCACATCCACAGCCTCCACCCACCATCTTCACAGAGGGCCTAATACCATCTCAGCTTATTTCAACAACAGAATTTGCACTTCAGCCTTCTGTAAGACACTTGATATTCTGTCTACTCTCTTACTTTCCTGATTTTATTCATTACCCATGTCAGCAGTCCCCTGACCTTCTCCTTGGCATTTCTTGATTTTCCTCAACTATTGATAGACCCTTTTTCTTTTGTATTTGCCACATGAGAAGCATCGCAGGCAGCTATTGAATGAAACTGCACTAAAGAAAACTCTGAATTTTCAAACAGGAAGCTAGATTATTCATTATGTGTTAAATTAGAAATTTCATATCTGCTCTGAAGATATTACATCAAAGCCTCCAACGAGAACGGTTTCTTATTAGCCTCTAAGTAAAATTTTTATCCTGTACTATCACAGTAAGTGACTGAAACCAAAAGGAATTTAATAAGCGCCTCCAAACTGCAGGTCAGGTTCCTCACCGAGTCCTTAATTGGAATGTAGTGGATCCTGCAGGTGACCAGGCTCCATACCAAGGACGTGTGCATTTTGCCATTCTGTCTACCTTATCAGGGTGAAACATGTCAAATTATTTTCACTAATTCTCTAATTTATTTTTTCCTGAATATCTATAAGTTTTTTTCAGAAAACCACCACCTCATCTGCACCCCAATTAATTTAAGACACCTCTAAACCTCTTTTATGCGAGTCTAGTGCCACTTACGCCAGTGAAAGCAAACACACAGCAACGTAGTTAACGCTTATTTTGGAATTTCTGCTGTGAATTTTTACCTATAGCCACTCGCAAACTGTGGCATGATTAGATTCTGAAATGCAGACTTGAAACCAGCCCATGTTGCAGACCAGCTGGCTGAGGGAGCAGTGATACAGGACTCAATACCCACCTTTGTGCCACTGGTCTCTTCCCTTTGGTACAGGGAGAGGCTTCTCCAGCTGATGCAGCCCTGGAAAAGGCTCCAGGGATGTCCCTTCGTGACACAGCGTGGGGAGGAAACAACTCCTGATGCTGCAAAGGTTTTTTTACATACCAGAGTCATTCCTGGGAGCAGGAATAATTTAGTCACAACCCAACTCTGGCTGTCAACCACCCAACCCCCAGTTCTGTTAAAGCAAGAAAAAATAAAAATACAAGGAAACAGGCAGTTCAGAGGGAAGACAGAAGCAATCCTAACTCCAGAATTAGCTTCTCCTTCAGGTGAATCCTACCCAAAAATGAGGAGGGAGTGCAGAGACAGAGGAGCTCAGAGCACACATTGGACCTAGGACCTCTCATGCTTGGGGCACCACAGCTACAGGGATAAACACACATGACCCTTGCAGGAAGAGGAGCAAATCCCCAGCACCTCCAGCCTGAGGAGCCTGCATTAGCAGGGACCAAATGTCCCTCTTTGGCCTCTCACATCCCACATATAACCCAAACACACATCAGATTGGTTCCCCCTGCACTGTGTGGGGATAACTTGTGCACCAACAGCATGCGCAGCGCATTTTGAGGACTAAACTTAAAGCATCCTTGCTCTGAAACACACACCTCCGGAGACCATATGGCATCCTCTTTGCCAGTGTTCCCTCAAGTATTTGCCTGGAAAAAGTGCCTGTTGCTCAGGATTGAAAAGAAAATATTGACAAAGCATCTTTTCTGCCTAGAATTAATAGCCAGGAAAAAAAAAAACAAATTTCACATTACACAGTTTTTAGACTAGGATTAGCACGAGCAAATCATCATCATCTTTTTTCAAACCTGCACATTGCGAAGGAAGAGACATATTGGTGTCCTCGTTTACCCCCCATGCAAACCTGGAATTGTGTAACGTGGGATTGTTGCAGGCTGCTCGGGGCGCGCTGCAGCGGAGGAGCCCGAAGCCTCCCACCACCCTGCAGCCTCCTCCTCTGCTTCAACACCACTGCCAAAACTCTGCTTCCCACACAAGGAGCATCTGGGGATGCCGTCACAGCAATAACCTTCATATAACAGACACTTTTCTGTTGCCTTTAAACCACATCCATCTCTCCAGACCATTAGCAAATTCGCTATAGAGCACATTCTCTCTCGACTGCCTTGCCAAAGAGGTCCTGGATTCCTTGCTGGTTCCTCCTGTCTCAATTCCTGCATTATCTGGGTTCCCACACCTGACATTTTTCCACCTCCTTGGCAGCACAGGCAGGTGTTTTTCTGGGATCTGCCTTGCTGAATTGCTTGCAGTGCACACAGCCTGAGTTTGCTTACCCACCCCAGCCTGGCAGCACACGATGTTTATTATCTGCTCTCTGCTCATGAGCCTGAGCAGTGTCATACTTCAAGTTTTTAACTCTCATTTTAAAGGCCACAACAGGTAAGCAGTAAAAGTCTTGTAGAAGTTAGCATGAAGCCCACATGACACGGGGAGATGAACTGACCTGACTACATGCAAGCCAAGCTCTTCTTTCAGAACTTAGCAACTCTTTTTTTATATATATCAGGCAGCAGCTCCAAGCCCTTACTTTTTGGACCTGGATTAGCCATTCATTAACATGGAAAAGTCCAAGTCATTCAGCACAAAGAAGTTCTTTTTATTTCATATGTCAAACTGCGAAGAAACCACTTCCCGCATTGCAGAGGTTCTTTTAAAACAGCAGCGTTGAGTAACCGTTAAATCACAGCTAATAGAGGCTTTACAGGAAACATTTCTGTACACGAATACAACACTGAAAGGTAATGGACCTCCACTGAGACAGCAAATTCCACGCAGGTAAGAGATGTTTCACCGAGGCAGACAAGAGCTGCCAGAACATCATTTTGAAAGGGAAAACAGCAGGAATAACCTCAATAATAAAGCAGAGAGCCTAGAGCGTTGCAGGGATCCTTGATGTGACAGAGAACAGAAAGTCCTGGGAGCTCCGCAGAGCTGCACCTCTGCGAGACAATGCCACAGCTCCACGACCACACAGGGATGTTCAGTCCCTCACGCTCATGCTGAAGAGCCACGTTACCAAATGCCAGCCTGATCCAATCGATTGCCGCCTCCTCAAAAAAGCAACCAGGGTGAGCGCTCTGCATACCCACGGGACAGATAACTAACTTCTATATCAGTGAAGGAAACCAGTGGCCTTTCTGCCCTATACTCTCAGCCAAGCTGAGCTCTGCTGGCCCCAACGCTACCATGAGACGACTCTTCCAAGTCAACAGAGAGGCAGAAGAAACTGCCACAGTCAAGCTGCTGCTCATATCTGGTGTTAATTATAGAGGCAGCTTTACTAATATGGTGCTTAACAGCATAAACCAAGAGCCAATGCAAAACAGCCTTAAGTATAAGTAGCAAGGACTCCAGGAAATACTACTTATACATATTCATCTTGATACAATCCAGTATTGCTGTTTCTGATTTTTACTACTCTGAATTTAATTATGTTAGGTAAAAATCACAATCTAATCCACTTTCTATTTAAGTTACTTGGAAAAAAACACAACATTAAGAGGATGCATGAAGTCAATTTTCACTTCACGACCCAGTGTTCTAGACTGACCAATAATAAAAAAATTCCATTAAAGATCCATTAGTAATTACAATTTTTTTTCCACTATTCTCTCTCAGAAAAATGAGTAGTCACATCTGAGGGTTATAATTCAGCACTTCCTCAAGAAAACAAAAGTTAAGGGCTTAATCTTCCCCTCCTCTGCCTGCCTTACCTTATTAACTCACTTCTGTTATCTTTCTGTGAGGAGACGACTTAACTTACCATTTTCCCCTCAGTACTCTTATATCACTTGATGTTTTATTCACTTCCCGCAGAACATACTTCTCTTAAAATCATTTTTTATTTGCAGTGTTTTAGTACATTTGCAGCTTCGCTACATTTTCTCCTTTATTATCCATTCGTCTTCTCCTCAACACCTGTCTCAACTCCAAAAAAGATCTAAAGCCAGAGGGAAATAAGTTTTTTGCAAAGGGAGAAGAGTGACTGGGGCTGCCTTGAAGGAAATTAAATCAGCGTCTCTGCAGCGATCAAAAGTACCACGCTAGTTATAGCTGCCCAGTGCAAAGCAATTGGATTTTCCCTACTGAGCAGCTGCTACTGCATTTGCTTTACTGCAGCCTTTTGTATCTAATTCCTGCATCTGAGGAGCTGCGCAGGGATCCACTGCTGGCAGCACAAGGAGGGAGCACACACTTAGATACAGACCACTGGGTTTTGTGTGGTTTCAGCAGAACTGCAGAGAGCGTGGGGTACATCAAGCCTATTCAATACAACTAGATGAATCCAGAAACTTGAGAGAAAACTGCTGAAAATCCCCACAAAAAAACCAAGGTGTAGCCTGGAAGAGCAAGGAGACTATCAACCTACCTTAAAAGCAGTAAGAATTGGCCCCCAGGCATCAAAAACTTGATCTATTTTCTCCATTTATAAGGTTGTTCTATCAGTTTACTTTCCCAAACATCCCACAAAGATTGGGGTCACGCTGCACCTATTGCTGTATAGAAGCCTCAGCACATTCACACCAGCCCTCCTACAGGTAAGTCAATCTTGATTGACTTAATACCACAACCAAACACGAGAAGAGCAACCAGCAGAGATTAATATGTACTAAGACCATGGTTACCCACGCTACCCACTCATGCGGTAGGATGGCTCCATAGTATCACTTGGAAAGTGTTAACACTGAAGTATAAAAAGTGTTGACTTCACTTTCGGTTGATACCTAATATTCAATTTTTCAAGCATAAAAAATGTCACGGCTGCCATATTCCACTACAGGCAGAGGCCCAGGGAAAACAAACACTCATAAAGATGCAGAAGAACAGCAGGAAAAGTTTATTTTCCATGCAAGCATTCTTTTTCCCTTAGCAGTAAATGATGTTGTTCTGCAGATACCTTTTTTCCTCTTTTACAGAGCAGGCAGCAGACCCACTCAATAACCTTTAAGACAGCAAGAAAGACACAGACATCTTTTTTTGAAGAAAGGCAATAATGCAGTTGAGATGGAATGAATCCGTGGTTATGACAGTCCGTGCCTGCTTCCTGAAAGAAAGACACGACAAATGAAAAATTCAAAAGCAAACACAAAAGGAAACCGAGTTTCTGCTCGAGGCAAGTTGCTGCTTTACATGCAGTCTCCTTTCCAGAGGATAGCAACTCCGGTGCCCGACTTAAACCCTCTCTGAAACCTGGACAAGTTGTACCAAACGAGCATTTGAGGCATTGTTTCTAGCTGCTTGGTGGTCATAAGCTCATGGCAGCATTAGCAGAAGCCATCTGAAGGTTTTGCAAGAAGTCAAAACAGACTGGTCGAAGGGAAAAAGAAGAAAGGTGGGAAAGGAGGTAGGTCAGAGTCAGAGCATAAGGGGCAGCAGGTCTCAAACAAATTCCCTGCTGCAGACTAACCTTACACAAACACCTCCTGTACAGTCCCAGAGAATGTTTAGGGAAAGAGCAAAGGATTAAGCAGGGGTTTATGTCCACAGAGGATCGCAGGGAGGAACACGAGTGACCCACAGCTTGACAGCTGGTGAGACAGCAGCAATGTCACCTGTGACACAGAGCAGGAGGGAGGCTTGGGTGGTCAGCTTCATCTCTCTGACATTTAATCTGACTGAGAAATATCCAGGGAGAAGCTTCAGAGGCAGAAATGGATGAAGTGATAGAGGGAGACAGGCAAGAAAAGAAGTGCCAATAATCCTCTGGAGGTCAGCTGAGGCTGCACTGTATCAGTACTGCTACCCTCCTATCACCCTCAAGAGGATTTTCCCAACACCCACCCCTAGCAGTTCTCTCTGTTGCTCAAACCTATTGCTTTTTCCTCTTTTAAAGCAAGTTCCTATGCCTCATCCCTTCTCATACGGTGAGGGTGTGCTGAACAGCTATGCTGGTGAGCACACCAACCCACATTATTTTGTGATGCCTACACGGCACAGCCCCACACCCCAACTGCAGCTTTGCGCTCAGATACAGGTAAAAAATAAATAAATAAATGGTTTGTTTTAAAACTCAATACAGAGTTTACATCTGCAATAAGCCTGCTGCATCCTAGCAACTTCACAGCACCTCAGCCTCCAACTCCTCTGTACAAATATATGTCCAAACCCCAATGTTACATTAAGACAACTTTTCAGGCAGCTGGTTTTATTTTAAATGACAGCATTGCCTGCCTAGTGATATGAAATCACAGTTAATCGACAGATTTGCACTAAAGCTATTATCCCACAATAGTGATTCTGCATTGCAATAACTTCATTAGCACAGCCTCCAAAGAATCACTCAGACTTCAGCATAATTTCAAATTGTAACACAGTTTCAATGATATTGAATAGGCTGTCCATACATTTGCACTGAAATTGAAAACATATAGTAATTGCCACTCATCAAGCCATTTACACTGAGTCTCTACAATTTTATACTGGAAACTTCACCACTGAACCATACACCTTTATAACATCACTTCTCATTCTAGATTTTTTTTTAAGCCTGTATTATTTCTCTCACCATGGACATCTGGATAAGGCTGTTCAAGCCAAAACTTTCAAGACAGATGTTACATTTCCAATTTCAGTGGCAAAGAAATACATACAAAGTAATTGCAACAAAGCCACCATGTTTCTTACTTGCTCACTACAATTTCATTTTTCATGTCATTCGACACCACCAAGTTCTTTCTCCACCCTACTACCCTCTCCACAAAACCTTCATAATAACACAGTACTAAGAGCAAGCACATCAGCTTTCAAAATATCAGTAGTAGATGGGAAGAGCTTATTCACTTGAGAATTTTTCATTTGTGCAGCTACAGCTGGGGCGTCCCAAAGCTGCAGGGCTTAGAGGGCTGCAAGGCAGCGGGTTTGGATATAGCCACATTTTAGAGGGGTTGGGAAAAACAGCACACATGCTCCAAGACACCCTCGCAAAACAGCAGCAGAGTTTGCTCCATCTCCTCAGGGCCTCTGTCATCTGCACTGACGAGACCGTTAAATGCACCATTAGCCCCCTACCAGAGAGCATTACTTGGTTAGCATCATACATTCACATTCCACAGCACACAGTTCACATTCAAAATGTGTATTTTATGCCGAGTATGAGCTCTAATTCAGTTTTCACCTTTGGGAAGGATATACAAGTTGTTCCTTGTTCCCAGTGTAATCATTCACCGAGATCAAGAGCAGAGAAAGGTCCAGTGTCCCTGCACAGGGGTAGAGGGTCACCAGCTTGGTTTGAGAGAACATTTGCTAGCCAACTCCTGTAGTTTGTCCCACAAACAGTAAATCACAAGTACCTGGGAAGATGAGCGCCATCAAACCAGCCTTCCCCACGTGATTTCCAAACTATCCGACCCTTTTACAATGGAATTAATTTGCTACCTACCACTAGCAGCTTTTCCAGAGCACAGCATCACTATTCTGACACACCAGATCTGGAAATGCTTGTGCAGCATGAGATCAAGCTCTGGCACCTTCAGAGACCACAGAAGAAGGCTCAGTCAACAAATGCTGAAGAAGCCATGGAACACCTGGGAATCCTCCATCACCTCTCACAGTTTGCTCTGATTGGCACAAGGTGAGCAACAACCTCTAATACACAATTTACTCATTGGATACACCATTGTCTCCTAGTGACTGCACATTCACAAGTGAATTGCTGCTCCTAGCTGAGCCAGGTTATCAGCTGCTTGGGAAGAGGACTGTCACTGCCAAGTCCTCAGCAGCAGAAATCAGAGAAATCCCCAAAAGCCAAGAGAAGAGGGGTGAAAGCAACCTTAGCACGTAATGCGTGGATAAGCTTGCTTCCATCCCTATCAGAGAGGAAAAGAAAAAGCAATGGGAAGAGAGATCTGCTGCGAGGGAGAGAGAAATTTAGGGATTTGCTGTCTACAGTTGCTGCCAGCTCCAAGCAGACTCAGGAGGACTCCACTGATCACAATGGCTAAATTAGGGACTATCCATTTATATGCAGCTAATCCCTTTTATACCAAGAAATGTGTGATATTCACATATTCACACCTAGGCTAACACCTTTATCATTTATAATAAGACAATAATTTTCCTCAAATTTCATTTTTAGCCTCCCAGTTCCAATTTTATTTACAAAAAACTGTGGTCAAATGAATCATTATCTAACAGACAGAAGAGGTAACTGCAAGCCAGCACTCCTGGATTTCATTCTCAGGCCTGTCACTGCTTCACTACATGACTCCCAGCAGTCAATAAATCTAAATGTGTTTTAATTTAATATCTATAAAGTGGATGTATTGCTCACTTAGCTTCACCGTTACCCAGTGAAATCAGTTAATACGTGGAAAAGCACTTTAAGATTCACAGATAATAGGATACGCTTTGAGAGGTCTCATTTGAGTATTTAAACTGGAGCTGTACTGATGATATTTTCCAGAGTAACAAACTCTGTCCTACCTGATCATGACTAAATCTGATTTAGATTAAAAAGCCTTAAGCACTGCCAAAGGGATTGGAGAGCGGCACATCTCTGAGGCCCATGCAGGTATGGAGCACCACCTAGTGCCACTCAGAACCCCACTGCCTCCCCATCCCTGAACAACCAGGGAGCCGGATAAGAACCTGACCGTTCTGGATGCTCGGCCAACACCCAACAGCTGCCTCCCTTCAAGGTGTCTCAGGGAAACGAAATTATTTTCAAGGGCAAAGTTTCTAGGTTACTCAGTCTGTTTTGCAGAGAAGTGCAATATCTGGTTTTTACCGACTCCGATCAGAAAAAGGTTACAGATTTCAGAGGAGTTTTCTGCTTCTTCCCTACACAGACGTGCACAAATATACCCACTGCAAACATCAAAGAAAGGAAAGGAAACATCTTAAAAAAAAATGGGGGAGAGTGGGTGGGTGGGTAGGCTGGGGTAGAACAAAATTAGACCCCTTCTAATGTTTGGACTCGATGATCTGGTGGGTTTCTTCCAACCTTATGATTCTATGATTCTATAATACAAGCTTCTCCTAAACCAAAATAGCAGGGCAGNGACACAAGGAGCAGAAGTTCTTCTCTTAACAGCCCCAAACCACTGGAGGGAGACTAAGACAGGTGAATAATGAAATGCTGATGTAAAGAAAAAAAGTGCTCAGATAGAGCCATAGTATAGGGAATAAAATCCACTTAAACTCTAATAAGAGGAGACAGAGACACATTGCTTATGGAAGAGCATATACAAATCCTACTATCAAAAGCTGACATTTCAGAACAGTGTTATTACTAATTCTGTGGGTATTCTCAGAGCCTTCTTTTTTATTTAGTAGCAGTTCTTTGAACTCCCTGCCAGGTTGTTAGAGGAGCTGTACCCAAGATTATTCAAGATTTACAGCAATATTTTCCCTTACAAAGTTAACCAGTTTCTTCTATCTATCCAAACACTGGTCTGATTCCTACCTTCAATTACTCCATTAATTACATCATCACACTTCTTTCAGCAAGACGTTCTGTGACAGCAAATTTAGTTTCTCTGATATCATTCTTTCCACTATTAGTAATTGGATTTCTGAGCAGGCACATGCATAGCACAGAGGGAGCTAAGAAGAAATTAACCTGGCATCCAGAGAAGGAAAACCTTGCTCTGTAACATCCTCCCTCTATATGTAAGGACACAGACTGCCACCTAGTCATCGTTTTTACTTGGTAAGTGTAGCTGATAATGCAGCCTTGACATGCTGTTCCTCCAAAATGCACATTCACCATCTCTGCTGCATTTCAACAGGGTTTTTCACCACAGCTTTTGCTGGGCAGTTAGTAGAACAGGTATTCCAATAGTTGATATATCTAGCAGCTATAAATCACTAAACATCACTGGGGGTTTAGGGGTTCTGTATCAAAATGGCTCCTAGGGCAAGACAAATCTTGGTGAAATACAAAAGCATCTGAATTATACAATTGCCTCAGTAAAGCTACATTTATATATTTGAAAAATTAACTCACCACAAAAATAACTGGTGACTGACTTGCTCCCGTTTTCACTAGTGGGCACAGACCTGAGTCAAAGGGAACTGTTTTGTCTGTAGTTTTGGCAGATTCACTCAGGCAATCATGTAAACTGAATAACTGTGCCCAGCACTGGGACTCGGGTGTGATATAACATTTCCTATCAAGACATACAGCTAGCGCCGTGCTGCTCAGGACGTGCTTTCAGTACTTGGCTACTGCTGGTGAGAGCCTCAGATTTATAATAAACACTGCTTAGCGAGAGCACCAATTTTGCTTCTCTAAAGGCCACTCTGTAATTTTGGAGTAAATCATCTCTCCATACTTTATGTGGGAACAGAATCCCACATTACTACCAAAAGCAACAGTGAATGTGTGTAATGGCTCACTGGGAAAGAGTTAGAATACCAATTATCTGGTTTCATGAACCTGGGGAAATAGGTATCTATCCTACCGACATGACAGGTTGGAAAAAAAAAAACGTTTACTGAAATAAAGCAGGAGGTTCTGATCAATATATTCTAGACTGTCACAGTCTGATTAATACCTCTCAGTTTGTACCTGACTGGGTAACTCTGTGAAGCTACCCACTTAATGCTTGGTGTGTT
>WAAB01008599.1:7964-19243 GCA_013389865.1 Piaya cayana
CCATCACTGGATCCCAGACCCCCATCCCCATCACCTCCTCTTGTTGCAAGGGACCAGCTTTCCCCCTCCACAGACCCCTGCGCTTCTCCCACCCTGAATGTCAGCGTTCCTGGGGCTCCATCCCCTCCCTGTCCCCCTCCTGCTTTGAGAGATTTGGGGGGGCTGTGACTCCACTGCCCAAGGGACCCATCTCCCCCCATAAGGTTGCTTGGAAAAAGTGCCAACCCCCCCGGGATTCCTTCTGAATTAGGGTCCCTGGTTGCAGCTCTGGAGAAGGAGCCCCACGACCCCAAGGAGGGCTCTGCTCACCCACCAGGAGGCCTTGGTCCCAGTCCCAAGAAGGGCTCTACTAGCCCACCAGGACAGCTTGGTCACAGCCCACACACCTCCCTGTGCATTTATTTCAGCCAAAATTAATTGTGAAGCCCAAAATCTTTGGAAAAAAAAATTAAAAAGAATTTAAATATATAAAAATATATATGGCAGCCCCTCTCTGGAATGTGGTGCCTGGGGGAGTGGGGTGTTGGCGGGCTGAGAGACCCTGGATCCGGCTGNTGTGTATTTATTTCAGCCAAAATTAATTGTGAAGCTCAAAATCTTTGGAAAAAAATTTAAAAAAGAATTTTAAAATACATAAATATATATGGCAGCCCCTCTCTGGAATGTGGTGCCTGGGGGAGTGGGGTGTTGGCGGGCTGAGAGACCCTGGATCCGGCTGATAAATCCACACCTGGTCACATCACAGCTCCATGTTCTGCCCGGCACGAGGACTGTCCTGGTGCCAGAAGGACACTGGCCAGAGCCTGGGTGCAGAGCAAATGCCACCAGCCCAGCAACCCAGGCTGCTCCTGGAGGGGGGGACACGGCCAGCAGTGAGTGCATGTGATGGGGTTCCCCACCTGCACCCCGAGTGGAGGAAGAGGAGATGCGGTGATGATCAGACCTGCACCAAACACGAATGAAAAGCAGCTCAAATTTGCAGGCAGGACCTGTAGCCAACCTGCCTGGGCTGGCACTGCTGCCAGTCTGTGTCACAGGGAAACAAAGGGGGTGAGAGGCTCTGAAATGTTCCCTCCTGGCTCTCGAGGTGCACAGATGATGTTCACAGGGCTGGAGGAGTCAGGTGCATCCCAGCAATGGGGTCTTGAGGTGCACAGATGATGTTCCCAGGGCTGGAGGAGTCAGGTGCACCCTGGCGATGGGGTCTCGAGGTGCACAGCTGATCTCCCTGGGGCTGGAGGAGTGGGGTGCACCCTGGCAATGCTCCTCTTGGCCCTGCGCTGGGGTGCTGTTTGTGGCAGGAGTGGAGCTGGGGACACACTCCCATATTCCCGTCTCTGCCTGTCCTCATCTCCCTGCCGACAGCCAGGGGTGATGCTCAGCATCCAGAGCAAGGTACCCACATTGTCCCTTCCCCAGGGGAGCTCAGCACCTCCTGGGGCTCGCAGGCCATGGGGAGAAGCTGGCAGCTCAGCTGAGCCCAGTGGAGGTTGCTGACCTGGGAAGGACAACGCTTTCCCAACCTCTACAGTGACCAGCAAGCTAAAATCAGACATGCGTCACCATACTGGGGTTGCAGAGGGCCAAAAGCCACTGAAGACACCAGGGCTTGGCTGATCTCAGCCTCGTGCTTGTCTCCGGACCCTTGTACCCCCAAAAGCTTTGGGGGGCTGCAGGCAGCCCGCCCTGCCAGCCAGCGGGAGGGACGCGTGTCCTGCCTGCTCGCTCACGCGTGGTGACGGGCGACTGGCAGCTCCCGCGCGGCCGGCGGGGAGGGAGCCTTCGCCAGCTGCTATTTTTAGCTCCTCACTCTCCGTTTTCTCCTTGACTGTCTCCCCTCTTCAGAGCAGTCTCGAGCCGAGCATCCGCGATGTTTATCCTGCCTGGCACCTGATGGGATGTGACACTGGCTGTCACAGGCGGAGGGGGCGGCTGCCACCCCTCTGCTCTGGGAGATGTGTAGGGGCGAGGGAGGAGACGCTGGGGACACGGAGTGGGAGAGGAGGGAAACCCAGGCTGGTTGGGGAGGGTCCTGTTGGGTTTCTTGGTCTCCTTGGGGAGAAGCTGGCAGCTCAGCTGAGCCCAGTGGAGGTTGCTGACCTGGGAAGGACAACGCTTTCCCAACCTCTACAGTGACCAGCAAGCTAAAATCAGACATGCGTCACCATGCTGGGGTTGCAGAGGGCCAAAAGCCACTGAAGACACAAGATTTTGGGGGTACAAGGGAACTAGAGACAAGCACGAGGCTGAGATCAACCAAGCCCTGGTGGCTTCGGTGGCTTTTGGCCCTCTGCAACCCCAGCATGGTGACGCATGTCTGATTTTACCTTGCTGGCCACTGTATTCTCCCTTCCTCCAGCTTCTGGGTGCCCCCAGGGGATGCTCTGCCCTGGGAGAGCTGGAGGAGAAGCTGCAGCCTGGCTCCATTTTCCACCGAGGCTGAACATTTCCCTCTGCCAGCGTGATCCTTTGGGGGTGGCTGGGCTGGGGACTCGGGTAAATCGAGGCACCCAAGCAGCGTGTCAGTCCCTCTGTGTTCAGCCAGTCCATCGGTGGCACTGAATGATCTCTCAGCCTCTAGGACATGGTGAGCATCAAGAGCCGCAATGCCCAGCTCAAGCTCAGAAAACACTTGAGCCCGAGCCTCAGAGATGCAAAAGGGCGTTGGCATGGCAGCTGGGAAAGGAAAACTTACTCTTATCAGGCAGCAGCTGCTTGGTGCTGGTCCCGGGCTGTGCCACTGAGCTGTATTGATACAGGAGCAAAGGTTGCTTTGCTCTTCCTCTCCTCCTTAAGCACCTGCTGTCAGGATTTGCAGACGCTGGAATCCTTTTTCCCAGAGTGTTCCCAGCAGGGTGAGCTTCCCTGGAGGTGGGGGACACAAAATACCCTGCCTGTGCCCTCCCAGCAGAGAGCCCCTGCTTTATCCATCAGGGGGGTGAGACCAGTGAGGTCAGACAGCTCCCTGCTCTGCCACCTGCTTTAAATCCTATTTTCTCCTAAAAAATAAAAGGCTCTGGAATAGGGATGAAAAGGGCCCAGAAGACTCTATTCTCTTTCCACTGCTGCTACCAAGCTGCTTTATCTCACTTGCACGGAAAGGTCACTAAAACCCCCCCACCCCTCGAGCTGCTGCAGGGCTGGGGCAGCCCCTAAGGACGGAGCCCCATGCACCTCCCAGCACTGCGGGCTCTGATCTGGGCTAAAAGTCACCTCCGAGAAAGAAGAGCACTTTGCTGTTCCTAATTTCCAGCCCTTTTAAGACCCTGATTTCTTGCTGGATGCAGAGAAGACTCGGAGGAAAGTTTATTCCTGACCTGAGGTCAGCCCTGGGCTGCGTCAATCCCTCCATTAAGATGCTATTTTGGGACACGGGTCACAGGGTTTGGGGACCTGCAGGTTGTTTTTCCATGAGCCTGGGCAGGACACGGCCTTGGGGCCAAGCCTACGTGGGGGTACCAGCTGTGGAGCAACGGAGGTGGCTCCTGCATGATGGTTCTGCAGAAAACATGTTCAACCCTCGGGAAAAACAATCCTACCCGCAAGATCTCAGAGACCAAAGGCTGCGAGAACATCTCATTGCCTGGAGGATTTAAGACAAGAGGGAAAATGCCAGCAAACATCTCCCAGGGAGGCAGTTTGTCACCAGGCAGTGGGGAACATCACACCGCGACAAAAGTCTGGACATCTCTGCCTTGACAGGAGACGTTAAGGTCACAGCGATCAGCAATGCCCTTCCCAGGAGTCCTCTTTGCTCCGGGTACTCAGCCATCTGGATGTGAGCTTGCTGCACCATCCTTCACAGGACACATCAGTTCTGCAGCACCGTCTTCCCCAGAGGCACAACGTGATGGAGGTGATGGAGAATTTCTTGCCCCTTGCCGTGCAGTCGAGAAGCCCCTGGGTGCGTGCACAGCTCAGTGCATCCCTTCCACCTGATGGGACAGCACATGAGCTGCTTTTTGTATTTGTGTAAGTCAAGGCATCTCGAATTCCTGCAATGAGCTGCGCAGGTCTTTGCAACTCAGCTGTAACTTGGCCATTTCCAGCAGAATGGGAAAATTCAATCAAAATAATGTCTATTTTGCAGCAGCAGCAGCAGAAGTTCTTTCTGGACCCGAAGGCACGGTGGTTCGTGCAGCCAGATGCAGCCGCAGCTTAGGGCTTGTCCTGCTGTCGATTCATCACGGGAGCTGCGGCTGTGCTGGGGAAATGAAGCCCCCATTGACTCTAAACACTGCTCTCGGGGTCCAGCCATCAAAATATTCATCACCTGCCCCAGCGGACAAGCAGAACACGCAAATTATTTCTGGGACAAAATAACTACAGTTCAGGAAAACACCTTTCCTACGTATCGACTCCTGAATTGGCTTAAATCCATCTGTTTCTGGGCAGCAGCCTGGTTTACACAGGCAGGAGGTGAACCCAGGCAAGGTCAGGGCTGCACAGAAGAGCTCAGAGCAACACAAGAGGGTTTGGGAGGAGCTGGAGTGTGGTGGGGTTTGTCCAGGTTTTGGTTTAAAAGACCAGATTGGGGCAGTGAGGCGAGCCTTTGGAAGAAAGGTGTGTGTGAGTTAACTGAGCATAAAGAGAGCATCCCCCAAAGATGTCTTTGTGGGCAAAAAAGAACTCGGATCTGCTGTTCATGCTCCAGCAACTTCTAGATGCCTGGATGGGGATGCAGGGAGCCTCACAAACACCTCTTGGTTTGGGGGAGCAGGCTGTACCTCCTGCTTGCTGCTGTCCCCCCCACACAGAGGGGCTGCCTGCCCCTAGAGCCCAGGGATTTAAATGAAAACATCAGATTTCAGCCTTTGTTCTCCCCCAGGCAGACCCTCACTGTCCAGCTAAATGCTGGGATACTACAAAAAAAGCCAAATCAGCCCAAATCCACCAAAAACAAGTTGCCAACTGGGGGGGACAGCGGGTAGCCACCACCCGGTGCTCCCACCCCAGGGAGATGCGGGTGCTGGCTGCCTCCTCCTCCATCAGTGAGAGGGATTTGTGCAAAGCTTCCAGTGCCCGGGTTGGGCTTTTTTTATCTCTGGCTGCTCTTACGTTGACATTCTTAGCTGTGCCACTGGCTCCAGCGCTGCTCGCTAACCCCTTTTACAGGCAGCTAAATATAGCCCAGGCAGCTAAGCAAAAAATCTGCTCGGCGGGGCCACGTGGGGCTCAGCAAGCGCTGCCGCAGCCGTGACTGGGGTGTGGGGTCTGCCAGCATCAGTGGGGCCAATAAGGTGTCCTTGCTCGTGGCATCTTTCACCATCTCTCACCATCCAGGTGAGCATCACCGCTCTTTGATGCTCCCAATGACATCTCGTTGCTCTCTCCCTGCCTTGGTGGCTCCGTTTTTCTCCCACCCAGGGGTTTCCTAGGATCCTTCCACCCAATCGAGGTATTTCATGCTGGAGAGCATCTGGACTTCATTAGCATTCCTGATCCTACAGAAATATGGTGTAAAACCCCGTCTTGCCTCTGTCCTTAATGAAAAACAGCCGGGCGGCTCCAAGGATCCACACGGATGTTGTGGAAAGCGCCCTGTGCAGGGAGCAAACCAAAACCCTGAGCAGGCACCAGGTGAGCTCACCTGCATCCTGCAAAGGGTCTGCAAAGTGGGGGGCACAGCTTCCACCCCACTGCACGCTTGCCCATGGGTGCAGCTCGCTCTCTGCCTCTCCTGTCAGCGGCAGATATTTCTGCCGGAGCCATGAGCGCATTAAGGAGACACTGATCTAATTGTCTCCATGCCAGTGCTTGTGGGGTTTGTTTGTTTATTTATTTATTTATTTATTTATTTATTTATTTTCCTTTTGGTTTTAAACAGCAAGGAATGAGGTGAAAAGCTGACTGGAGAAATCTAATTGGATCCCCATGGCTCATTAGCCATTCCTCCGAAAGGAAGAATCGTTAAGGCTGAAAATGAATAGCTCAAAACCGAGGAGCGGCTGAGAGAGTTCGGGGTGTTCAGCCTAGAGAACAGGAGGCTGAGGGGAGACCTCATTGCTCTCTACAACTACCTGAAAGGAGGTTATAGAGAGGAGGGAGCTGGGCTCTTCTCCCAAGGGACAGGGGACAGGACGAGAGGGAATGGCCTCGAGCTCCGCCAGGGGAGGTTCAGGCTGATCATCAGGAAAAAATATTTGACAGAAAGGGTCATTGGGCACTGTCAGAGGCTGCCCAGGGAAGGTTTGAGTCACCTTCCCTGGAAGGGTTTAAGGGATGGGTGGATGACGTGCTCAGGGACATGGGTTAGTGATTGATAAGAATGGTTGGACTTTCAACCTGGTGATTCTCTGATTCCGTGATTCAGCCTGTGCCATACACAGCTTTCTTGGGGCATCCGGAATTTGCCATCCCCTCAGCATCTCCCTGGCCAGTCTGTGTTTGCTGGGATGCCCAGGTGGCACTGGGGGTGCCCTGTCACCTAGGGGATGTGGGAAACACAGGTGAGAGGCTCACGCTGGAGTCTGGAGGGAGGCTGGAGCCTCTTGGGTGCTGGGGAAGCAAACCGAGGGGCTCAAACCCAGAGCTGGGGGGGAACAGCAAAGCAGAAGCATCTAGTGGTGAGGAGTCTGCAGGCTGGGAATGGCAAAAGAACCATGTCCTCCAGCCAGGTGAACCAAGGACAACTTTAGATCAAGGTCTTACCCTGCTTCTTCCTCCTGCAACCTCCCCATCTCACTCTGATGACTCAGATCCTGGTATCTCAAGGAGGACATTTAGCTCACAGTAGAGTCCCCTCCTCCCCAGATTTTCCACCCCTTGAGAGACCCAGCAGCTGTGACAGTGCAGAAACTCCTGCATGACACTTCCATTCATCACTGGCCAGGCATCTGGCCACCACCGTGAGAAAGACAAACAGCATCTGTCCAAACTCAGAAGGGAGATGCCAAAGCTTTTCCAGCCAGTCGCTGTGTCTGTGAGCCCCGGTTAAAACAAGCTTCAAGGACGGAGGGTGGCCAGTACTTCTTGACCTCACAGCTCTTCACTCTTCTACCTGGGAGAAGCTCTGGGGGGAAGCCCCCAGCCTGTTAGATGACAAGTGATAGGTTTGCTGATGGCTCATTATGGAGACCACCAGCCGTGTCACCTCAGCATCGCTCCACTGGACTTTAAGGCATCCCAAACTGTCAAGAGGTCCTCGAAGAAGATCCCAAATGCAGATCCTGATGCTCAGTGAGTTTTCTAGAAGCAACACCAGCTGATGGGATGCCTATTGCTAGATTCTGAGGATTTTCCTGGTCTCCATCAGACTCCTCTGTCTGGCTGATGCATCTGAGATGTATTTGAGTGCTCAGCCTGTGATATTGCAGGATGGGAGGGTTCTGGTAAACCAAAGGGATAAAATAGGAGCTCAAGCACAGAAGGTACTGCAGGTGCCTGCAGTCGCCCTCCCAAAAATCAACTCTTTTGCTTCCACTGAGTTTGAATCTCTGTTCCCATGACCCAGAACCCCCTGCTTCTTTCTGGAATTAAAGGCCATTCAATCTCCTCTTGTGAGTCCTCCTGTGCCTCTGGTCATGACAGAAGAGCTTAGTGGAAAACTAATTCCCCAACTCGAAGGCATCTTTAAAATTGGGGAAGGGAGATGCTTCAGTCTCAGGACTTCTGCATTTCTCCTTCCCATCCCAGCCTGTGTTTGTGCCTTTCTGGGAGCCGGAAACCCCAAGAGAAGCAAGGCAGTCAGGAAAAGATACTGCAGGCAGCCAAAAAAGATACCGGTGGCAGTCAACAACTCCCCTTTGCGTGGTCTCCTGTACAGCCCTGGGAGTGCAGGGAGACCCTCATCATATCCCAGTGTGGTTGAGGAGCACCCTGCGATCCTGGAGCAGCTCCCCAAAGCACCCAAACCCCGAGGCTGTGATGTGCTTGCTGCCAGCTGCTGCCAAGGAGAAGGATCCTGGGTACCCTAAAAACCCAACCCAAGAGCAGGGCCAGCACCAAGGGCACTGGAGACAGGACAGCCCCAAGGACCAGGGGTTTGTCAAGCTTGAACTCATCATCCCACCCCTGTACTTTAGGTTGTGGCTGTATCCCCTGCGCTAAATGATGCTCTGGAAGAAAGATGCTTGGGGGATTCAGCTGATTTTCCAAATAAAGACTTGATTATTAATTACCATTAATGACTGCAATGTAGGTTTATCCATGAATAGCATCACTCGGGCTCAGCAGGAACCCTTCTGGCTGTGCCCACAGCTAAGCCGGCATTGTCCCAGATACAGTCACATGAGAGCATTTGTTTCCCCCAAGGTCCCTGGGTGGGAGGCCATCCCTGCCAAGCTGTGCTTTGCCCTGCTTGCCGCTGATCTGGCCCTAAAATGCCCCCCCCAACAGGTGCAAAGGGATATCCTGGTCCCAAATGCACCTGGCAGGGAGAAGAAGATGTCCCCTCACCTTGGGGATGCTGAGTGGTGGAGTAGAAAGAGCAGAGAGAGAGTCACAGCAGAAAAGAAGTTGTTTTATCGGGGTAGAAGGGTAAGGGTGCTCCCAGCCCTGCTGAGCAACAGGACATAGAATCATAGACCGGTTTGGGTTGGAAGGGGACTTAAAGCCCATCCAGTTCCACCCCTGCCATGGGCAGGGACACCTCCCACTGGATCAGGGGNTGAACAAATCCCACTCTCTCAGCCCGTCCTTGTAAAGTCTTGGGAGCTTCTGCCGCAGAGCAGGCTGGATCAGCCACGTGTCCCTGGGTTCTGGCAGCATCTGTCATCTCCCATTCCTCATTTTCCTTGTGAGCTGGGTGATGTAAAACCAGTGTGTCCTTTGGTGCATGGGGGCTGTCCCAGCTCTGTCACTGTCCCAGCTCTGCCACTGTCACACTTGTCCTGCTCTGACCCAGGGCAGCTGCTGTTGCACACAAGCAGCGACCAGAGAAGGGGATGGTGAGGGGCTGATGCTGTGGGGGGTGATGGTCCCACGGCCTCTCCACAAGCCAAAGCCAGGCGTGAGGGCAGCCCTGCATGATGGGTGAGGATCTCTGTCCCTCCTGGCAGTCCAGACCCTGCGTGGCCACCCAGGAGCAGGCAGGCATGTAGCTCAGCCACTGTCCCCTCTGTCCGGCAGTTGTGTGCACTGGTCTCATTCTGGCACTGCCATCTGGTGGCATCATCAAAGGGGACAAGGGGACAGTAGTGGGGGGGGGGGGGGGCCTGGACCCTCTAGTGTCCATGGAGCCGGTGGGATTTCTGCTCCTGGCATGCCAGCGGGCTCATGTCCCTGCATGGCGCAAGGTGACAGCAAGACCAAGAGGACAAATATCCCTCCAGAGGTCAGGGAGTGAAGGTCACTCCTGCTGTGGGTGTCACCAAGATCCAATATCCAACTGGGAAGAGACAGGAGCTGCCAGGCCCCCGAGGGGCTGTGCCTGGAGCCAGCCCATCACGTCAGAAGCCAGACCCGTGCCCGCACCCAGCCAGGCTGGGCAGGTCCCCAGCGCACACGCCGGTCGCCTCCAGAAAGGAAAAGCAACCTGAGCTTGGCTGAGCTCAGCGAGCAGTTTATGGGCACTGACCTCTCCTGTGGGAGGACTGCAGCCACCTGGCAGCTTCTGGGACCCCAGCGAGGCTTCAGAAAACTCTTCTAAATTTCTGCCTGCTGCTGATCAGAGGTCAAACTCTGGAGCTCTGCCTCTGGAACAAGAAGGGTGACACAGTCCCCTGCCTCAAGGACACAGGGGTATTGTTGGCTCCCCATCTGCCCCAGCCCTGTGCCCTCAAGTCTCCTGCTGCCACATGCTTGTGTACTTTCCCACTGTCTAAATTTAGGGTCTGGAGTGGGCTCACACGTCCCAGTTTATCCCAGCCCCTGAATTATGCACGCAGGCAGCACTTGCATTCTAGGCTGACGTGCCAGGCTCAGGCCAGGTAGGCAGAGCAGGGAAACCCACTGCCTGCCCATCCCTGGCCCCCACCCTCAGCTCCAGGTGGGCAGATGCCCCCCAGCCTCCTCACTCGGGGCTTGGACCTGCAAGGGTTCAGGTTGATGGGTCTGCTGGAGCTGGAAGGCGTGTTGTCAAAGCCAAAGCCAGCAAGAAGGGCTGCGATAGGTGACAAAAGGAAGATTAGGGAAAACACAAGTCCATTGCTCCATGGGATGGGAGACCTGGTGCCACAAGATGTGGGGAAGGCTGAGGATTTTCTTTGCCTGTTTCCTTGTCGGACCTGTCTTCAGGAATTGCAGGTCCCTGAGATCATGGGGAAAGGCTGGAGCAAGGAAGATGCAGCCTTGGTGCAAGAGGATCGGATCAGATGGTGCTTAAACAAACTGGACATAGATAAGTCCATGGGTCAACAAAGTTGGAACATCTTACGTATAATGAAAGCCTGAGAGTGCTGGGAGTGTTCAGCCCAGAGCACAGAGGGCTCAGAAGGATCTCATCAATGTATATAAGTGCCTGAAAGGACGGTTCAAAGAAGATGGTGCCCAGTGACCAGATCAGTAGCTATGGGCACACTTTGAAACACAGGAGGGTCCCTCCGAACATCAGGAAACTCTTTTGGACTATGGGAATGACCAAGCACTGGCACAGGTTGCCCAGGGAGGTTGTGGAGTCTCCATCCTTAAAGATAATCAGATGTCATCTGGAAATGGTCCTGGGCTCTAGGAGGATCTGCTTGAGCAGCGGGGTGAATCAGATGATCTCCAGAGATCCCCACCAGCCTCAACTGTTCTGCGATTCTGAGATGGTGGGTGCGCTCGGAACTGGGTGCTGTACTGGAGAGGTACGTGTGTTGGAGCTGGTGGATGTACTGGAATTGATGGCCAGGAGCAGCCCAGCACAGATACCGACCCCACATCTCCCATCGGCAGCTCTCAGCAAGGCCACATCTGGCTGCACAATCGGCATTCAACCATTGAAAAACACAGGGCTGCATTCATCCCTCTCATGGGGAGAGCAGGGGGAGAGCCCCAGCCTGGGCATCCAGCAGGTCAAGGGAGGTGCTTCTGCCCCTCTATTCCTCTCTTGTGAGACCTCATCTGCCGTATTGTGTCCAGTTCTGGAATCCTCAACATAAAAAGGATATGCAGCTGTTGGAACAGGTTCAGAGGAGGCTACAAAGATGATCTGAGGGTTGGAGCACCTTCCGTACAAGAACAGGCTGAGAGAGTTGGGCTTGTTCAGCCTGAAGGTGGAGGAAGGAGAAGATATTAAAAAGCGCTAATGGTACCATGAGGGCAGAGAGGCAGGAGTGACATCAGTTTGGAGCGTGGGGGGTTGGAGGCCTGGAGCCACTGCCAGCCTGTGGCACCTTGAGGGGAGCTGCTGGAGGTGG
>WAAB01008600.1:0-12982 GCA_013389865.1 Piaya cayana
TGCAGAAAAAAAAAAATCAATCTCTTTACTGAACTATAGAGCTCCAGCCTAGGATGTGAAAACTACCAGTGTGGCACTTGACTTTGACCAAGTCAAACCTTTCGCGTTGAAGTGTCCTGTTTGCTTCCTACACTTTCCTCTTAGAAAACACGCTGAAATATAACATGCTGCCAAGCCTGGAGAAGGTAAACAACATTATATTTCCTTTCTGTAGGTAACAGTGCATCACTATCAGCACAGAGTGAAGCCAACGTAGCAATGTCAGTTGACACCAATTATTTCCTCAGGGTCTATCAACCAGATCAGCTGAGTTCGCTCACACCCTGCGTGACTGGGCTTGTTCACAGCTGCTGGGAATAGAAAACCAGCAAACAGCAAGCGCTGAGTGTGACCCTGCAACAGAAGTCATCAGATTGCTGCCAGAAGAGAGGCTGGAGAGTCACTGCTGATGTGCTTAATGGTGCCCCAGAGCAGTCAGCAGAAGCCCCTGTCACCACAGAGTGGCGGCCCCAGCAAGATGTAAAAACAGGCAGTGGTTCTTCCCACTACAACACGGACAAGGGTGTAATTGAGCTGAAGCAGGTGGCTCAGCAGCTCTGCCTGCCCCACAGATATCCAGGGGGTTAAAACTCCCTTCACGATCCACATAGGGGAAGCCTCCTTTGTGTTGTCAGGATCTAACAGTGACCTTGATTTTGCTTCATCAGTGCCTGCAAGGAGCAGGATGTAGGACGGAGCTTTCCCAACCAGCCTAGCACTTGCCCAGCATGACTAGTGGCCCAGCCTACAGCCAAAAAGTACATCAGCCACAAGGTTGTGAGGTTATTTAGAGAACAAGAGGTAGAACGAGTGTGCACCAGTGCAATTCCTGTGCTGCCGACCCTACTCTGCACCTCCACTGCTCCACCGTGTCAGTAAGCTGAGCTGAACTGATCCAGTAAACTCATGTAGGACAGGATGGGGAAAAAAATGAGGGTTTTGCAGTGCTGGGCATCAAGATGCACCTGCAGAACCAACAGGGAAATCAATGCACATGTGTTAGGATACTTAGTGACCATATACTGCTCCTCTGTGCAGGTAAAAAATATTTTTTTTAAAAAAGGAAAATAAAAAGGAACATCACCACTAAACAGTAAAATATCTGTGCAAATTCAGCGTTGAGGGTTGAGCTGCTCTTTAATTATGCTTGCTGGCATTAAGATCATATAGGTACTGCTGCAGTAGAGCATCAGTGCTAGGCTTTAAAATGAAGCTCAGAAAACACAGAGCTTAAATTACTAGTAAAGTAACAATAATAGATTGGTTTGGGTTGGAACCCAACGTAAGAAGGACGTGGTACTCTTAGAACAGGTTCAGAGAAGGCCACAAAGTTGATCAGAGGGCTGGAGCACCTCTGCTATGAGGACAGGCTGAGAGAGTTGGGCTTGTTGAGCCTGGAGAAGAGAAGGCTCCAAGGAGACCTTATAGGGACTTTCCAGTACATAAAAGGAGCTACAAGAAAGACAGAGAGGGACCTTTTACAAGGGCATGGAGTGATAGGATGAGGGGAAATAGCTTTAAATTGGAAGGGGGAAGATTTAAATTGGACACTCAGAAGACACTGGCACACGTTGCCCAGGGAAGTTGTGGCTGCCCCATCCCTGGACGTGTTCAAGGCCAGGTTGGATGGGGCCTTGGGCAGCCTGGGCCAGTGGGAGGTGTCCTTGTCCATAGCAGGGGGGTTGGAACTGGATGATCTTTTAAAGTCCCTTCCAACCCAAACCATTCTATGATCCTATGAGATAAATCAATTCATTATTCATTAAGGAACTGTGTCCCCCCTATGCACGAAAAAACTATGATACGGGTGGGACAGAGGGAGGCAATGACAAAGCATAAAAACAACCTACCCTTTAGTTTTAAAAAATGACACCAGAAGTACCCACAGGAAGATTAAGAATTCTCCACAGCAGAACCTTCTGAACTGGAAACACGTGATGTGAATTTTTGGTTTGGGGGGGAAAGTGTTGTGGTTGGAGGCGAGGATGGGCATTTATTTTTAAACTAGCAGCTCTTCACCATGGTTACTGTCTTTTGATGATTTCCTGGGTCACCACACACGTCCTTTGTAGCCAAGAGGGCCAGGGAACACTGGGGGCACTATCAAGTATTAGTCCTTCCTTTTTACTGCAGTTGGAAGAGAAACCACACATTTCACTAACGATCCTTCATTTACCTTCGTACTCCACAAAAGGCAGTTTCTCTTTCTTGCCTCCGACAGGTGCAGGCTCTGCTGGGTTCTAAACTGGCTGGATTGCCAGGCCCAAGAGTCTTGGTAAATGGAGTTAATTCCAGTTAGAGGCCAGTTATAAGTGGTGTCTCCCTAGGCTCAGTGCTGGGTCCCGTTCTGTCCGATATCTTTATCAATAGTCTGGATGAAGGGATTGTACATAAGTTCACAGATGACACAAAGCTGGGAGGAAACGTTGATCTCCTTGAGGGTATGGACGCTCTACAGAGGAATTCATGCAGATGGGATCAATGGGCTGAATCCAACAGTATGAAGTTCAACAAAGCCAAGCACAGGCTCCTGCGCTTGGAACACAACAACCCCAAGCAGCGCTACCGGCTTGGGGAAGAGTGGTTGGAAAACTGTCTGGCAAAGGACCTGGGGGTGTTGGTTGACAGCTGACTGAACACGAGCCAGCAGTGTGCCCAGGTGGCCAAGAAGGCCAATGGCATCCTGGCTTGGATCAGAAACAGTGTGGCCAGCAGGAGCAGGGAGGTGATTGAGCCCCTGTACTCAGCACTGGTGAGGCCACATCTCAAATACTGTGTTCAGCTTTGGGGTCCTTGCTAAAAGGATTTTGAGGGGTTGAAGAACATCCAAAGGAGGGCAACAAAGCTGGAGAGCAAGCCTTGCAAGAAGCAGCTGAGGGAACTGGGGTTGTTAAGCCTGGAGAAAAAGGAGGCTAAGAGGAGACCTTCTCACTCTCTACAACTACCTGAAAGGAGCTTGCAGAGAGGTAGGTGGGTGTTGGTCTCTTCTGTCAAGTGACAGGTGATAGGACAAGATAAATGGCTTCAAGTTGCACCAGGGCAGGTTTAGATTAGANTTCCTCCACTGACCAAATCCCCTTCGGTTCATCCCAGGCTTAAGCATTTCGTAGAACCATAGAATAGTTTGGGTTGGAAGCGACTTTAAAGATCATCCAGTTCCAACCCTTCTGCCATCGCCTGGGGCACATTCCACAGTATCAAGTTGCTCAAAGTCTCATCCAACCTGGCCTCCAACACCTCCAGGGATGGGGCAGTCCCAACTTCCCTGGGCAACCTGTGCCGGTGTCTCACCACCTTCATGCTGAAGAAATTCTTCTTCCTGTCTAGTCTAAATCTGCCCCCTCTCCAGTTTAAAGCCATTGCCCCTAGTCCCATTATTACACCATAAAGGGGTTTCACATTAAAAAAAAAATTACAGGGGAAAAATGAAGGAAAAAACTTCCTTCTGCAACTTGCATTTACGGCAGCAAGAGATGCGATGGTGCCTTCTAGTACCTGAGAGCCCACTATGGAAGAAGGATTCAAATCAATGAAGTCATTGAATGAACAGTATATATCCACAGTGATTTTAATAGTACAACTTCTGAATCTTACACTGTCAGATCTGACATAAAAAGACCGCAGTTGATTTATTAGCTACAAATATAAATTATACCTGGATGTTCCATTTGGTTTGGTTTTTTTCAAGAATAAAAAAAAGTACCATGTGTTCAGTCTTTCAGAGTTAGAATCACAAGGGGAAAGATGATAATCTGTGAAAGCTGTCAAGAATACACAAACAGACCATTTATACGCAACGTGAAATAGCATGTCATGAGAAATCAGACTCCTTCAAAACTGTTCAAACAATTGTCGTTATCAATTGTACTAACAACCCATTTGTCTTCAGAGGCCTCAGAAGCCGGCAAGTTTTCCTCCATAATTTCACTCTCATTCCCATCATCACAAGTAGAGCCTTCCAGAAACCTTTAATGGTCAGATTTGGGGTTTTTTTCACATACACTATGCCATCTATTTATTCTTTGACCTTTTCTCTGGGATGAACTGCAAGCACCTCTTAGTCCTCTTCAGTCTTAGTCCGCCAGAGCAAGCAATCCCTCCCCTTTTCTTACGTCACATCAGTGGTTCAAGCACAACAACTAGATTTTGTCCTTTTTGCTGGCTTGTAGTCAGTAATGTCTACGGTTTGCGGTGGCCCCTCAGCTTTCTGCCGCACGATTATTGGGACTACCATGTCAAACACGGTCTCAAAGAGGTAGTCCACCTTGTATCCAGTCTTTGCGCTGGTCTCAAAGCACATTTTCTCAGCTGCTGGCACATCCTTCTCGTCTAGCATTCTGTATTTCAGTATCTTTTTATAGAGTGCGATCGCATCCTCTGCGCGGACTTGTTTTCGCACCTTTGAGCCACAGCTGGCAACAGACTTCTCAGGTCTATTTTCATCCAGTGGTAAGGCACAGTCATCAGTGAGGTCAACTTTGTTTCCAACAATAGCAAAAATGCAGTCAGCACTTGCACTGTCTGTCAGTGCCAGGAATCTTTCTTCCAGCTCTGTCAGGCTTTGGAGGCTGTTCACATCATACGTGAGAATCACAGCAGCTGCTCCTCTGCAGTACATAGACCCGAGGCCGTGGAACTGCTCCCGTCCTGGCAAAGGTTTAAACACAACAAGTTAGTCTGCTGGAAGCTACGTTATTAACCAAGTAAAAGAGTTTAAGCCATTTTAAGCCAATTTCATAAGTTTGGGCGGTGCGGAGAAGGGGAAAAACACAATATTTGTAGCATTTTCTGATTCTGTCCTTCTGCTTTTCCTTAGGAGTTCAACAGTGCCGCCGAACAGCTCAGTTTGCTGCTTTCTCAGTTTCAGAAGAGGGAATCTCTACGGATGAGTGACCGAGCAAGTGTGAAACGGCATTCACAGTTGCAGAAAGCCAAAAAAAAAAAAAAAGTGCTTTTTATTAAGTCACACACTAGTTTATGTCATGTGAACAACGTTGCTGCTTGCATCCACAGATCGCCTGTTCCACCTATTTAACAATTTATAAACAGAAAATAAGCTCTACTGCTTGAAATTCAGCTAGGAGTTTTCGCTCCTATCAATTCGGTACACACATTCATAGAATCANCCAGCTCTCTCAGCCGCTCCTCATAAGGCCTGTTCTCCAGCCCCTTCACCAGCCTTGTCGCTCTTCTCTGGACTCACTCCAGAGCTTCAACATCCTTGTGGTGAGGGGCCCAGAACTGCACACAGGATTCAAGGAGTGGTCTCACCAGGGCTGAGTACAGAGGGAGAAGAACCTCCCTGGCCCTGCTGGTCACACTGTTTCTGATACAAGCCAGGATGCCATTGGCCTTCTTGGCCACCTGGGCACAAGTACATCCAGTTCAGAAATCTCAATTAAAGTCAGTAATCCACTCCTTTCTAGGTTTTGAAGGATTTTGTAAGCAATTTAGCCCTATGATTGTATTTACAGGAAGAGACTTGCTGTCTTTAAGGCGGCCACCTAGAGTCTGTATCGATATGCATCGATAGATATGAGGATGAATTTTTTTTACCACAAAGTTCACTATGGAATTCTTCGCTTGAATCGGCTGCCAGAGAAGCTGAGGATGCCCCATCCTTCCAAGTGTTCAAGGCCAGGCTCCACAAGGCTTCGAGTAACCTGATCAAGTGGAAGGTGTCCCTACCCTGCAGTGGGGTTGGAACATGATTTTCCCAAGAGTCTCCTCCAACCCAGCCCATTCTATGAGTCTACAAAGCAGGCAGAGATGCTCAGAAGGATGCAAAACTTCTGCATGAGGAAAAACTGGGGGATGTCTCAGGCTGGTCAATAATTGGAAAAGGGTATGAAAAGATGTCCATAAGTTCAGGCCCAATACTGAGAAAGTTACCCAGAAACAACTTTTCACTCCTTCTCATAAAGCAGGAAACAAGGATTTTCCATCAAAACAACCAAGTAGGTAGTTCAAATACTTTCCTACACAGTGAAAATGGGTACTAAGTGTTATAAGACACTGCAGAGGTCAAGCGGTCGATGAATGGTGCTCAGAAAAGCAGAAGGCAAAGTTTATGAAGAACTGTTTCTGTGCAATTTTGTAAACTCTCTGATGTGTTTTCCTCCAGCAAAAGAAATTCTTTAACCAGTGACCTGGAAGGTACAAAAAAAAGGGGGGGGAAGAATAGATAAACCCTTGGGTTTGTACATTAAGTAAGGGTAAGGGAGATGTGGGCTCAGGGCAGGGAGCAGGCCAGTGTTCTCATACTTTTTCCTCCCATCATGTTCAAAGTTGTGGTTTCAGTCACACTGCAAGTGAGTTTTCAAGAGTCTCCAGTTTTTCAGTAGGAGTTTGTGCTGTGACCTATTTTGTTTTTATTCAAATCCTGATTATACTGTGGTCTGGAAACCACAATGGAAGATACATCCTCCCCCACTCCTCCACTTCAGATGCCTAAAACCATAAAATCCAGCCCCCAAAATCATTTGCTACAGCAACTGAGCACTAGAACAATCCTACGACTTGTTTTATGGAATTTGTATGCTAATCTAATCTTGCACGGCATAATATAAACCATGATATTTTTTTCCACTCCAACTACAAACTGGCTACTTCTACAGCTAATATATTGTTGGAAAGGGGAAAGAAAGAGTAAGAAAAATTTCGCTTGCATAAGGGATTAATTATGTCAGAAGAATTATGGAGAGTTTCACTCACCCACACAGCACAATCTACGTGCAGAAAATATTGCACAATTTCTTTTTTGCAGCACAATTTCCTTGTACAGACCACTTCTAGTACTTACGGGCTGGAACAATCCAAGATGTGGAAATCCCCCAAAACTACTTCAAGTATTTAAATTAATATCTTACCTCTGCCCCAGGGTGTCACGAAAAAGCATATCACACGTTACAGTAAAAAACTTGTTGCATGAAAAGAATGACCCCCTTGTTACAGCCAGTTATTGCTTTCTCTGGACTTGTCTGCTCCCACAATAATTCCGTGTCTTTTTACAGGTTAGATAAATTAAATGATAATATCTTCATCAACAATACAGACAGCGAGATAGAGGACACCCTCAGCAAGTGGTGCAGTTGCCACACCAGAAGGATAGGACGTCATCCAGAGGGACCTGGACAGGCTGGAGAAGTGGGTCTGTGAGATCCTCATGAGGTTCAACAAGGCCAAGAGTAAAGTCCTACACACCAGGGTTGGGACAATCCTCATTTTCAGTACACAATGGAGGAGGATGTGATTGAGAGCAGCCCTGAGGAGAAGGACTTGGGGGTGCTGGTCAATAAGTAGCTCGATATGAGCCAGCAATTTGCGCTCACAACCCAGAAGGCCAACCATATCCTGAGCTGCATCAAAAGAAGCATGGTCAGCAGGTCAAGGAAAAGGATTCTCCTCCTCTCTTCCCCTCTTGTAAGACCTCATCTGGAGTGTTGTGCCCGGTTCTGGAATCGTCAACAGAAGAAGGAGATGGAGCTGTTTAAATGGATGCCACAAAGGCAAAGAAGATGCCACGAAGAGGGCTGGAGTACCTCCCATGCAAGAGCAGCCTGAGAGAGCTGGGGTTGTTCAGCCTGGGGAAGAGAAGGCTCCCAGCAGACCCTAGAGTGACCTTCCAGTACCTGAAGGGGACCTCCAATAAAGCTGGAGAAGGACTGTTCTCAAAGGCTTGTAGTGATAGGACTATGGGGAGTGGGTATAAACTGGAGAGGGGCAGATTTAGACTAAGGAGTAATTTCNGAAGGTGGTGAGACACTGGCACAGGTTGCCCAGGAAAGTTGTAGCTGCCCCATCCCTGGAGGTATCCGAGGCCAGGTCGGATGGGGCCTTGGGCAGCCTGATCTAGTGGGAGGTGTTCCTGCCCATCACAGAGGGGTTGGAAGTAGATGATCTTTAAAGTCCAACGCAACCCAAAACTATTCTATAATTCTATTTGCAAGCAAAGGAATTGCAAGCACCAAATCAGCCACAAAGACACAACATTAGGGAAACTTCTTAAACTCAAGTGACTAAAACTTAATTTCCATTTTTCTTCTCATCTTTATATTTTGCCATATTTATAGCAGGTTGACCCCCTTACAGACGTATCACTGCCTGCAGCACCATTAGCTTTTCAGATATTTTTCCAGCAAATATACGAAGTCCTGTTGAAGACTTCACCTACTCAGGAGCAGCACGGCCAACAAGCATTTTCGCAGTCCGATGATGGTTGTCATAAGCAAATCAAAGATTTTTGAGCCAAATGGACTTCAGTACCATAAAGTTCACAAGAAACCCAAGGGAGAAAAAGAAAGGCAGAGCTTGCAAGAAGTCTGATAAATAAGCCAAGCTTGATTTAAAGTTTGCTGAGACTTGAACTTAAGGCCTAGGGTTTGGTCTAGCCAGCCTCCTACAGCACCCCAACCTCTCAGCTGGAAGGCAGCAGACCACGTGAATGTTTTTCTCTAAATGTGACCACAGCCTGAGTAACCCTTTCCTTATCCAGCTCCCAGCCGTGGGATCCACTGACAGCAGCAGCGCTAGGCACTGCCTCGGTCTCCTCCTTGTGGCTTTCCTCCTGTCTTCCATCCCTGGGGTGGTATCCAAAGTAGCCTGTGAAGTTGCTGTTAACATTTGAGAGCAAAGTATTTCCTCCAGCCAGATTTGAACATTCCACCATCTATCACACCTCTTCAAAGGTTTTCACCACAACTTAAGTAACAAATTCCCCACACACACGCATTCTTTCAAGGAATCCTTTAGTGGAAGAACAAGTTTTAACCTTCTCAGTGTCGAGCATGCACAAGAATGCAAAACTGACTGTTTCATTAAGTCCTGAGGGAATAAAGCACCACAAATACTAAAGGGTTAAAAAGGTCTTCCAGTAAGTACTGAAAAACAGCACTGTCGTTACTCTGATATCACAGTCTGAGTGGGGTCCTCCGAGATCCTAAAGTAAATATATAGTATGGAAAAGTGCTTGAAGGTGAGCAATAAATAGAAACGCACTAACACTGCATTAAAAATGAACAAGAGTGCAACATTGTCCAGAAAGTTCTCTTCATAAACCAGGTATCTTCCAGATATTTCCACTATAACTCAAGCAGGACTGTAATCATAGAATCATAGAATCACCAGTTTGGAAGAGACCCATCGGATCATCGAGTCCAATCATTCCTATCAAACACTAAACCATGTCCCTCAGGACCTCGTCTACCCATCCCTTAAATGCCTCCAGAGAAGGTGAATCAATTACCTCCCTGGGCAGCCTATTCCAATGCCCAATGACCCTTTACGTGAAAAACTTCCTCCTAATCTCTAGCCTAAATCTCCCCTGGCAGAGCTTGAGGCCATTCTAGGTTTGGAACTAGATGATCTTTAAAGTCCCTTCCAATCTAACCTATTCCACGATTCTAAATCATACTTCTCCGTTATAAGAATGAATGAACTTGAGTGTACATGAAGAGGAACCGTGCCCTAAGGAAACAGCCTAAATGGGAAAGAAAAGAGAAAGTGTGGCACCCACAACAGCACAGAAATCACTATCAGAAAGAAATGAGTTGAGGATTCAGCTGGAGTGGATGATGGTTCAATGCTCTTGAGTTACCTCAGCGGGAGCATCCGCGTGATCACAACTGCAGACAAAAAAACTGCTTTTTCAGGAACAGCATTTCCTCGTGTTTGCAGACAAAGCAGTAAAGTTATGACCCTTTAAAGGACATGGGGAAACAACTTTGCTGGGAACCGAGACTTCAGTTTATGCACGCGCACTGAGAGACATACTGACTGTCAAAGGACAAACAGCAAAGGTCCCTACAGCTTCTGAAAAATTCCCCTGTCCACATCCGAGTCAGACTGTAAAGTTTTGACACCGATGAAGTCAGAGTTCTTCATTACCTTGTTCAAGATGAATATTTACTTTTTCTAGGCGGCTTTATCGCCTTTCCTTTGAAGTAAGGAGCTTTATTAAATACCTGACTCTGCCTGTGGTTACTTGAGGATAAAAAAAAAAAAGCTCTCCATCCCAAAGGATCATCATGGAGGACAGAAGTAGGAATTAATGGAAACAAATGAGTGACAAAGCACTGCAGATGTCAACTTTTACATATCCAGGAGCTGTCTGAATGCATTCCTTCTTGATCCATTAGAAAAATGCCAGCACTTGGTTTTCCTCCAAGACAAAATTCCCTATAGAAGTCTCTGGGAGGGGAAGGAACAACAAAAAAAAAAAAGCAGCCACCACAAACCTCAAAAATCTCTAACCACTAAAATAATTACAGTTGAGCAACTAGAAAATTCTTTTATGCTCCACCTTCACCTAGGATTATACATTCATAATGCTGCATTACAGAATATGCTCGTGTATGCTGAATTCCAGAATGCAACAGGCCTCTAGCTCTACCAAAAATCAAGATTATATTTATTTGTTTATACTTATTACTCAGATATGAATCGACATTCAAGGCATGAACTGTGCCCTATTTCAGGAGCTTCTATTTAAGTTATTAAAATTAGATATGGATATCACGGCCAAAGCAGAACATAACATAAACACAGGAAAATACTAATCTTAATACCCAAAGGGCTTCACTTTCATATTTTAAAGCAGAACACCTACACGTGGGAGAAGAAAATAAGAGTCACTTAACAGGGTAAAGTGAACAGTGAACAAAGAAAAATTCTTTAATACAGCTTTTCAAAGAAAATACATGAAAAATAGTCAAGAAAGTGGACTCAATATAATATAAGACTGGGACAAGCCTACTTCATTCCTAACCACAACCTACTCACAATTGCCAAGTCAGGTATCTCTATCTTATAATAAAAGAAGATTAATAACAAAAAAACACACTTCTTGCCTTAAACCTATTAATGAAGGACTCCGATTCCCAAGACCCTACAAACAACCACACTCTACAAACGTGAATCACACAGAAAAAAGCTCTTCTGCAAAGCAGCAGTTCAGTGTGAGAAAGGCAGCCACGTGAGAAGGAGCAATCACTCACTCCTTGCTTAGGCAAACATCCCTGTCCTTCAGTCAGCTTTAATTATCACGCTAAGAATATCATATCCCCACTAACCTGGACACAAAGATGGATCACTACAAAGACTAGAATGTAGCCCCTGCATAGCCATTACCTATGAATTACGTAGATACCCTCAGATTTGGTCTCAGAAAATGGGGATTGTTCAAAACCAGTTTTAAAATAAACACAAACAATTAGCATACGGTCACAGAATGGGTTGTGTTAGAAGGGACCTTAATATCATCCAGTTCCAACCCCCCTGCCATGGGCAGGGACACCTCCCACTAGATCAGGCTGCCCAAGGCTCCATCCAACCTGGTCCTGAACACCTCCAGGGATGGGGCAGCCACAGCTTCCCTGGGCAACCTGTTCCAGTGCCTCACCACTCTCATGGTGAACAAATTCTTCTTTATGCCTAGAATAGGTTGTGGTATAATTGCTCTGGGTGTATACAACAAAAAATTAAAAAAGGAAACACAGCCAAAATAGATTTATGAGTGTTTTTTATGGATGAGACCCATAAAGAATCATCATATTAATAGTAGTTGCTGCTGTCATTTGTTTTAGGTGACTGTGGTGAATTGGTTTTTGAAAATGCTGTAAACTAGCAATAAGCATGAATCTGAAAAAAAAAATAAATAGGTAAATCATTTCTATTAGCAAAGCTGTTAATCCTTCTAAGGGAAGGCTCATCTTTCACAGGGGAGGTGAAGTGGCTGGAGTTTTAAGCCATAGTATTTTACATACTAAATATTCTTGATTCTGCTGAAGCATGTCCTGCAATCCTAATTTATGGTATCTGTTATTTTTAGGGGGTTTTTTTATATTTAAAGGGGAGGGGAAAGAAGCAGACTAAGAGAGATGTGAATATAGCTATTTTCCCATAACTGTATAACTATTCTTAGGTATAAAGTATAGAGAAATTTCCACTTCCCGTAAATGAGCAGTCACAGAATGGGTTGTGTTAGAAGGGACCTTGAGGATCATCCAGTTCCAAACCCCTTTTCATGGGCAGGGTCACCTCCCACTAGATCAGGCTGCCCAAGGCCCCATCCAACCTGGTCTTCAACATCTCCAGGGACGGGGCAGCCACAACTTCCCTGGGCAACCTGTGCCAGTGTCTCAGCACCCTCATCATGAAGAAACTCCTACTTATGTCTAATCTAAATCTGCCCCTCTCCAGTTTATCACCATTGTTCCCAGTCCTATCATTATAAGCCTTTGTATCAAGTCCCTCCCCAGCTTTTTGGAAGCCCCCTTCAGGTGCTGGAAGGTCGCTATAAGGTCTGTTCAGCCCGTGGCAGGAGAGTTGGAACTGGATGATCTTTAAAGGTCCCTTCCAACCCAAACTATTCTATGATTCTATGGAAAAAAACGCAGGAAGCAAGAAAGAGATAGAAAAATAATTATAACTTTTTAAAAAGCACAAAAACAAAGAAAAAACCCCCCACCAGTCCCTGTACCCTGTATAAGGTTTTGCTTTTTGCTTGTTTTAATATAAAGGCAGCATATGAATTCAATTCTGAGAGTTGTAACCACCACTCGTACGACTGGGAAAGGAATCCATTTGGAATCTTTGTAAACAAATAGAATCACTATAAGGCATCTGAAATAAAGAAAAAGTGGGTGCTTATTTACGGGAAGTGGAAATTTCTCTATACTTAAGAATAGTTATACAGTTATGGGAAAATAGCTATATTCACATCTCTCTTAGTCTGCTTCTTTCCCCTCCCTTTCAAATATAATAACAAAACTAAAAATAACAGATACCATAAATTAGGATTGCAGGACATGCTTCAGCAGAATCAAGAATATTTAGTATGTAAAATACTATGGCTTAAAACTCCATCCACTTCACCTCCCTTGTGAAAGAAGAGCCTTCCCTTAAAAGGATTAATAGCTTTGCTAATAGAAATGATTTACCTATT
>WAAB01008604.1:0-37409 GCA_013389865.1 Piaya cayana
CAGCTATTTGGAGAAAGATACCCCCTTTCCACTTATTTGAAATAATTATTTTTTCCATAAACTCATCAAAAGCAGGCACTGATGATTGTATTTATGAGGCCTCAGCTGCCCCTGCCACACTCTGCCTCCCGAAGACCAGCAGCATGGCTACAAAACAGCAGCAGCCTGACAACCTGCTGGAAGCCCATCTCTGTTTGAGTTGCTCCAGAGCAGCAGAGCATGCAGACCCTTGAATTATGTGAGAAAATCCACATGCCCACAGTGCTCATCCTTCCCACAAAGGTAGGCAATAAGATTAAATCTTGTCATTACTCATTTATCTCCTGTTACATGCTGCTTCACAACTAACTCCAAGTGCCATGCAGTAGCACAGGCTGGTTTCTGACCATCACGATCCTCAGCGCTGGTTGTTTCCTGGCAGTAACCGTCACTTCCAGCCCAGCACGGGGAGCTGATGGTGCTGGCACATTATTGTCTATTGACACAGCTTTGTGCCAAACACAATGAGCACTATGCAGGAATAAGGTATGTTTTTTTCCAGCTTGGAGAAGGGCCAAGACAGATGGGATCGATACTGGGTCTGGGGGGCAAGTTCAGAGAAGGATAACGTACTGCAGCTCTGCTAATGATGCAGGATAAAGCAGCCGGGATGCTGCGCTCGTAATAACCAGGCAGTGTTCTTACTGGAGGACAGCAATGTTGATTATTATGGCTTTTTTTTCCTGTCAGCTGCCCTGGCCTCACAAAATAGTGTGTTATGGATACTGTCTGACTGGTCCTGATGCAGAGGAAGGTGATGGGTATTTCTGTAACACCTGCTGGAGCGGCCAGAGGTGTGAGCCCTAAGGTGGTAAATTTCTGATGAGAGGCTGCAGGGTGATGTAGAGAGCAAAGCAGGGGAATTCAGGCTGTTGGAGTGACTAAAAGGGGCATTGCCTGGCTCCTAAAGAGCTGACTGCCAACTCAAATAGGTGAATTCAGCCTAAGTAATTCCTAGGGAGATTTAAAATGTATCTATTTTAAAAATTGTGGGGAGCGTCAGCTTTATAACTGACCCAAAGGTGAATGAAAAGTCACAGGAGGGAGTGAAAAACTACAAGCATTGTCCTATATGGAGCCAACTACTGGTAAAAGGTTTCCTAGGAAAAAGGGGAAAGTGTTATTTGCCACAGCAAGCCAGGGCTTGGGGCAGACTGCTATTCCCTGAGAGAGGAGAGCGATGCCGAGGCAAAAGGTGTTTTATCCACCCAGACAGTCCAGGCTTAGAAATTTGTCTGTGAAACCCTGGACTTGACTCAGCCGGTATCAGGATGATCCTTCACATTCTGGGTATGTGCTTCAGTGTCTGGGATTAATAGGGCAGCTCTGCCTCTAATTGAAATCTAATCTAATCTTACACAAATGCAGCCTTTGCCCTTGTCCTTTTTCTCTGCTCCATAGGTTAGGGGACACATAGCACTTTATCTCTGAAAGCGCAATTGCTCTTTCAATTTGAAAACACATTTGCTAACAGACTGCAGAGATGGCAGGAGCGAGCATGGAGATGACAGAAAATTCTGGCTTCTGCTGATCTCCCAGCTGGGATCTCCCAGCCTCCTCACTGGGGAGATAGGGGATCTCCCAGCCCAGGACTGGGTAAGCCTTTCCCTAAGGGATGTTCTTGTTTGGGGCAGGGGTGGCTGAAGGAAAGATGACACGAGGAGGTCACTACCTCCTCTTTAATGATGCCCAGGGAAGGAATTCCTCTGCCCCAGCCCAAGGCAAATGAGAAAGGCCATGGATTTCCATGCTATTTCTCCCGTCCCATCCTCCTGAGGATGAGCAAGGAAGGACCCTTCATCCTCAGCTGTCCTTGCCCAGGGGGGACAGTGCAGCCTGGGGCTCAGCTTGAGGACACAAGGCACCCACAGCCCCGGGTCCCGGGGCTCATTGCTGAAGTGTTCTCAGCCCCTGCACCTTTCCACTCTGGCTCCCTAGTCTGACATCCCTATCTCTTGCCTGTGCTCCTTCCTCCTCTTGTTGCTCTGAGCTGCGCTAGGACCCAGCAGGTGCAGGCGGGGGATGCGGGAGGGGAAGGATGGGGGGTCCCAAGGACTGGGGTAGCCCTGGGAGGTCGCAGGAGGTCCTGGTTGTAAGGAGTCCCAGCAGCTGGGGGGGGGTACTGAAGGGTCCTGGGAGCTGCGGGTCCTAGATGTCCCTGGGTGGTTGCTGGGGCTGAAGGTCCCGGGGACTAGGGGGGGTCCAGAAAGGTCCTGGGAGCTGGGGGTCCTGGGCCGTCGCTGGGGCTGGGGTTCCCGGGGACTAGGGGTGGTCCAGAAAGGTCCTGGGAACTGGGGGTCCTGGGTGGTCCTAGGTGGTTGCTGGGGTGTCCCGGGGGTCCCGGGGAGGTCCTGGCCGCCCCGCCCCTCCTCCCGGTGGATGCTGAGAGGGGGACTTTGTAGGGGAGGTGGGGGAAAGAGCGGGGTGGCTGCAAGACTTGGGGTGAATCGTGGAAAAAAAGGGGAGGGAGGAGGCGGGGCAGGCGTTNGCGGAGCCGCTCCCGCATCTCCCCGCACGGAGCTCCGACGGGGAAGCGATGGAGAACGGTTCGGGCGTCCCGGGAGCCGCGCTGGGCAACCAGACCCTGGGCAGGATGCCCCGGCAGCCCCTGGAGCTGCAGGTGGTCACCATCCTGCTGGTGCTGCTCATCTGCGGGGTGGGCATCGCGGGCAACGTGATGGTGGTGCTGGTGGTGCTGCGCACCAAGCACATGGTGACCCCCACCAACTGCTACCTGGTGAGCCTGGCGGTGGCCGACCTCATCGTGCTGCTGGCAGCCGGGCTGCCCAACATCTCCGAAGTGGTGGCTTCTTGGGTGTACGGCTACGCCGGCTGCCTCTGCATCACCTATTTGCAGTACCTGGGCATCAACATCTCCGCCTGGTCCATCACCGCCTTCACGGTGGAGCGCTACATCGCGATCTGCCACGCCATCAAAGCGCAGCTCCTGTGCACCGTGTCCCGTGCCAAGCGTATCATCTCGTCGCTGTGGATCTTCACCTCCCTCTATTGCCTCATGTGGTTCTTCCTGGTGGACACCACCCAGGTCACCTTCTCGGACGGGGCGCAGGTCAGCTGTGGCTACCGGGTCTCCAGAAGCCTTTACATGCCAATTTACTTCTTGGATTTTGCCGTCTTCTACATCATCCCGTTGGGGCTGGCAACCGTCCTCTACGGCCTCATTGCCCGTATCCTCTTCATGAATCCCCTGCCCGCCACCCCTCAGCACTCCTGCCTGGGCTCCACGCACCGGGGCGGCTCCCTCAAGCTCTCCTGCCGGGGCAACAAGGGGGCCCTGAGCTCCCGCAAGCAGGTAGGGGCTCCCCGATGGGTTGGGACATGCTGGGCTGAAGGCAGCGCTGCCAGGGGCTCAGTGCTTTGAGAAGCATTCTGGCAGGGGTCAGGGTGCCCCAATATTTTGCTTTCCTTTGTAGAGGGAGCTGAGTGGGTCTGTTCGCTGCATGGAGGGTTCCCCCGAAGCCCCACAGGGGTCTGGAATCAGAGATGGGCTCACCTTGGTTTGGCTGGGCTTGGCAGAGCAGGACTGGGCTCTAGCATCACTCAGGCGAGGCAGGAGGGCAGGGGTGTTTGCTGGCTAAATAATTACTAATTGCCTTCCTGAATAGGGGAGTGCTGGGTCGCATTATATCTGCAGGAATTGCTTCCCAGGCAGGGTCCTGGGCAGGTGGTCTTGGATGTAGAGGAGCAAAGGGAAGGGAGAGCTGGAGAAACCCCTTGCCCCCTGAGTCCAACCCTAGCAGCTGGGGTAGGTGCCTTGGTGTCACAGTGTTGGGTTTGCATCTTGGTGACTCCTCTGTTGTTCAGCTGCCTGCTTGCTCCCCATCTCCTTCTCCTCCCACCTCCTGCCCTCATTCCTCCTCTTTCTCTGTCCACATGGACAATTTCTGTCTCTTGCCCCATCTCCTTGGACAGGTCAGCATCTGAACACGGGACACTCCTGCCTGCTTGCTCACTGTTTGCAGACCATCCCATTTGGGTTTCAGACTTTGTACAGGCAGAAGCGTGGGCTATTTTAAATGAAAGGGCTGAATGTGGCAGTGTGGCTTAAGTCCCTGAAATCACCAGTTCTCTTGTGATTTTGTGTGAGCAGACCCTGGTTTCCACACAGTCTGAAACAAAAAGCTTCAGCCTGTCTTGAAATACTCTTTTTTCCCCATCCAGTATCTTCTTGCCCGACTTGCATGGGAAGCTCCATGTCCCATGAGAGACCGCTCAGTTGTGGAGGGGAAACAAACAGCCCAGAGAAGGTGTGTTTTTTCATGAACTTCTAAGTCTTTCCAGTTCAGCTTTTTCTCCCTTTTGCTCTGGCCCTGAAAGGTTTAAAGCAAGTCCTGACTTCGCAGCTCTCCTAGGATTACTGGCTGCTATGGGAGCCTCACGCAGGGTGTTGGGCAGAGAGGTCTCTAGATACTACAAGGCAGTACCAGAAGGTGCAGATGATGGACCTCTCCTTCCAGAGCACTTGCTGCAGGTGCTGGAGTGGCTGTGCTGCACACAGCGTGCCCCAGTGTCATTAGGATGAGTGGCTGAGGACACTAGTCCTGAACGAGCGCTCTAGCTCCTGGAAACATCTCTTCTCTGTTACAGAGTTTTCTCCAGATAGTCATTACCTCCCTATCTTAGCATGCAAAGACCTCCCCTGGATAGCCTGCGGTCACAGAGACAGCATCATTTAGAATAGAGATTAAATAAAACTGTAAAGCAGTTCCAGCTATATTTTACTGAATGCTTCCTTCCGATTTCACACCAGCAGCTCTTCAAAGCAAGCTGTTTTGACAGCGATGGAGGAAGAAACCCCAGCTGTGCCACTGATGCCATGTGGGTTAGGTAGCTGAAAAGTTTGTGGCTGTCAAACGGATGCCGTGCTGCACCCTGGAGGTGGCTGCAACCCAGGTTTTTCCATAAACACCTTTCTTAAGTTGGGTATAGCATAAGGTAATTTCTTCACTTCATGTATAATCAAGGGAAAATTTATATGACTGTCGATAAAAATGAGGAGGGGGAAGCCCAGGATCTGGGAGTTGCCTTTAACCATTTTATTTATTGCTGGTTGATCTGTTGGGCATTTGGTGTATTTTTGCTCCAAAGCCAAGTAAACCCTTACAACTACTTTGATGATTGTTCCAGGCAGTGCATACAGGAGTGCTTCGAGCATAACAAACCCAGGTCCTGTCAGAGCATCTACCTCCGCACTGAAATCCAGACAGGGATTTTTGTTGGTGGTGCAATGGATTGAGGAGCAGAAGCTGCAATGAGTGATGATTCTGCATCTAGTTGTGAGGGAAACCCCAATACCCAGCCACCCAGGGAGGAAAGAGGCCTCCAGAGACCCCAAAGGCTCATCACTGGATTCTGCCTTCAATTTGTCTCTGAGCAGGGGCAGCCAGGGCCACAGGAATGATATTTCTGGGGAGAAGCTGCAGCGTGCAGGACCCCATAGGGGCAGTGGGATCAGAGTAGAGAGGATCTTCAGGCTGAGTGCTGGGGAATGGGCAGATTGTTAAGAAAGTGATGTTATATGTGGGAAAGAAGGTGAATCCATTCATGCCAGCAGAGCTGGCAGATGGAGATGCTGGATAGAAGGGGCTTAAAAGTGATTACAGAGGAGAGCATTCCCATGGTCAGTGAGGCTCCACAATGGGACATGTGGGCAATGGAGACAGAGGTGCATGTGCCCATGTGAAGGGGCAGCGCAAAGTCCTGGAGGGGGGCTGTGGCACCCACAGCAGCCCCAGCACTTGGATCCATGGAACACTCCATCAACCTGGTGTTAGCAAAGGCAGGAGAGAGGCACAGAAGGAACCTGAATGGTCTTCTCCAGGCAACGTTCACCTCCAAGGAACTCAATGACAAAAAGCTCTTGTGCAATGGGCAAGTATGAGACCTAAAAGGCTGCAGCCTGGGCACTGGTGTCCTGTGTCATCTTCAGCAGAAGAAAATTTTCTTCTCTGATTTTCCAACAACCATGGCATCACTGCCCTCAAAACCAGATGAAACTTGTGGAAAGAAGAAAGATAGATGGACCTCAACTCAGACCACCAGACACTATTTTGTAATAGCTGATGCTGGCAAAGGAGCTCATGAACAGATTTCCTTGCTCATTAATCACCCGTGGCCAGAGTGGAAAGAAAGGGCAGCCTGACAGGTAATGTCATCTACCTCTCACGTTCTCCTGAGAAGTGCTGACAGCCCTTGAAAATGTCATCATGAATTTCCAGGGGGCCCCTTGGAAAAAGGTCTTGTCCCAAGCATCAGAAGTAAGGATGTAGCATTGGAAACTTCTTATAACAAATGCTTTTTGTCTCCAATCTGACAGGGTGATGAAGAGGCTGAAAGATTGATGCATCTGCTACCAGTGGGAAAGATCAATGTATGAGTGCAGATCCTTTAAAATGCCACTTCCATGGAGACTACACCACTAGACACCATAAGAAATCATAGTTAAAAGTTTGGTCCAAACTGGCAGTAGTCTTGCTGTCTGACAGGCTTCACATGTGCAGCAAGAGCTTCCCAGGACCCTGCAGATGGTGTGTTGTGTTCCAGTGATGCAGCGAAGCAGGACTCCAGCCCTCCAAGCACTTTTGAGCTTGGTGGGGCGATGGTGCCAGATTTCATGGGAAGGGTCATTGGGCACTGGCAGAGGCTGCCCAGGGAGGTGGTTGAGTCACCTTCCCTGGAGGGGTTTAAGGGACAGGTGGATGAGGTGCTGAGGGACATGGTTTAGTGTTTGATAGGAACGGTTGGACTTGATGATCCGGTGGGTCTTTTCCAATCTGATGATTCTATGATTCCCATCACAAGCCAATAGTATGATAAGGTGGGTCGACTCCCAGAGGATCTGTTGACCAGGAGAGCAGAGCAGGCTGGGAGCACTGGGTGCATGTAGCTCAGTTGGTCCCTTTGACTAGGGTAGAGACACCCACGCCGGTGCTCCTTCTCTGGCCTCTCTTTATAGAGGAACCAGGCTTTTCCAGGTCCCATGCCCTGAGTCCCTTGGGAGATGTTCAGAAGGGGTTACCACAAAGGTACCTGTTTTTCTCCCTTGGCTCTGAAGACCTGGATGGCTGGGGATATTTTGTTGTGGATGAGCTCCTACACACACTGAGTGCTGCACTTCTTACTTTTCAGAGTATGAAGATGCTGCTGTTGCCTCACTGGTGCCCCGAAAACATGTAAATCCAGAGCAGAACACCCCGAGGGTGAGCTGTGCTGTTTTTATCACCTGTAGAAGGAAGGGCCACGGATCCAAACTAGAGCCACTTCCAAGCACGTATTTCACCTGCTGGAGAGGGACCACTAGAGGGAGCGTGATTCCAAAGAAAAAGCTGCTGCCGCTCAGGATGACTCTGCCTGGACTAGGAGGGCGTCACTGGCTGGGGAGAAGCGTTTGTGGCCTCCAGGAGAGGGGTAGAGGCTGGGCACAGCTCTACAAGAGAGGATGAGTTGGAAGGGCTGTGGAGGGATGCAACATCTTATACGGAGCAAGAACGATGCTCACAGTGGGTTTGCCTTAGGAGTTACACCAGGCTTGTCCCACAGAGGTAGAAGGGCTACCCTTTAGCTTTGATGTAGGAAAGCAGAATGTAGTCACAGGTGAGTACAGCAGATATTCTTGGCCATTCAGCAACAACACTGACTTACATGCTCAAAAAAGTTTTTCAGCTAAATATCAATTGTTCCAGAAAAACATCCCCTTCTGTCTACTAGCCCTTGTCTTGCTTCTGGCCATAGATCCCTTCCAGTTGTGGCAACGCACTATGTACAACAGAACTATTGCAAAACACTTGTTGGAAAAATTGTTGTCCCTGAGCTGGGACATCCCCTGAGGGATGCTTTGAGGCTACTGGAAAGCTATGGCTTTTGGGGGTTTGGCTGCTTTTGGGGGACCATAATTTGGAAGTACTTCAGTTGGAGGTAAGTGTCCCAAGCTCTCAGTGATGATTCAGTTTTCATACAAACAGCAGAAGTAAAGTCAGAGCACACTGAGTGTATTTCTGTTACTTGCCTCAGCAGGGTAGAGTGAGGGGAGGCACAGAGTCAGGTTTCAGCCATGCACACAGACATTGCTGGAAATTTCGTTCCTCGCAATGGATACATGACGGTGAATTTAGGATAGACTGTTAGGTTTTATCCAAAGGAGAAGTCCTATGTGAACAAAACTTTGCTAAAGCCTTACCCAGAAGACAGAAGTAGGAAATGCAGGTCCCGTGCAAACACGCTGCTCATGTGGAGCAAAGTGTCGAAACAAAATCTGCACCTTTCTGGCCTAATCTGGTATTGGAAGCTTTCTGTTCCCGGGTCCTGCAGGCCATGGCATATATTCTCACAGCTGCTATCAGGACCCTCCTTCTCTTGGCAAGGGGTTCTTGAGCCTGGATTGCCCTTCCAAACTTAGCAGGAGGCTGTGGCTACAACCATGCTGGTACACAGAGATTTTACCACGGTCAACTGTGCATCAAGCAGCTGCTGTCCACTCCCAGCCTATCTGTTCAGGAGCTTTTCTATAAATGAGATTATTACCCTAGCAGTTGTATACTAGATAAAGTGGCCTGGAACAGAAAGCTTGTAAGATGGCTCTTGCCCTTCTGTATCCAACCAGCCCTCATAAAAGGCATTGTAAAGCTCTGAAGCTACTTTTCGCTGACACGTCTTGTACAGTCTCTCATATCTTTCCCAAAAGGCAGCAAACTGCGGCAGAAACATGCTGCAGTCTTACCACCAGCCTCAGCAGTCTCAATATCACAGCAAGACCTTTTTCTGGGAAGTGTCCTCACATTCTCATTAAACCACAGACAGCAAAACATTCCTGTTTTGGTCTCAGCTTGACAATAGTCCCTTTCTTCTAGGGAAAGTTTTGTTGCTACTACCAACCACCCCTGATTTCTACTCAAAGCATTACAGGAAGGCATAGTTTCTTGTAACTAAGTAAAAAAAAACACTCCAAGAAAAGCTGAGAGACTGTGAATGTGATCTAAGTGCATATTTCCGTACTGAGAACTGGAGTCATTGCACAACTCCATTTCTGACATTTGAAACACCACTGCCTTAATATGCCTGTGGCATCAGTGTTTACTCATACTTTCCTCCATGGGGACGTGTGTATTCTGTAAGTTTTTGCTGGAGGATGATTGTCACCTACCAGAAATAGCTGTCTAAATTATTAGCATCACTGCAGTTTCAGTACAAAAGCCCATTTTCTTAAACAAGCTTGAGTCAAGCTGAAAGAAATTACTGCTCACTTCTGAATTCTCAGGATATTCTCGTTCCTGATATGTTAATGAAGTACTTCCCTAGCGCGCTGCAAATTAAAATAACCCATACCAATTAGCTAAGTAACTCCCGTATCAGCATGAGTAGGAATGTGCATAAGACTCCAGGCAGTTTCCAGTTCTCTCAGGGCTGCTCTGTACCAGGAGTCTACCCTGGGAACAACATAAATGGCAAAGGAAAGGAGAAGATCCTAGGAAGGGAGCTGAGATACACCCATGTCACCCTCAGAAGTTAGGACCCCACTTCTGCGCAGGTTAGTTTCCCCACTGATTTACTGTTATGAGCAATTTTCAAATTTGCTTTGTGGTGCAAGAATTCCCATGATTAAAAAAGCTCATTTCCAGGCTGATGGATGCTTGTCTTGCAGAGTTTTAAAGACTCTTTGATGATAGGTGAAAACCTGTCGTTTGAGGGGTTTATTTACGCAGGATTGCTTCATGAACAAAATGGATTCAGAGAGGGATACCCCCATGGTTCATGTACCTATTTTTAAGGCTTAAAGAGAGGTATTAGCTATATGTAGGATGAATTAGCTGTCTGCACCATTTCTCCAGGTGGGAAAGCTCCATCATCTGACTGTTTCTCTTTTTGCATATCCGCCCTGGCAAGGTGACCAAAATGCTGGCTGTTGTGGTGGTCCTCTTCGCTCTTCTGTGGATGCCTTATCGCACTCTGGTGGTGGTGAACTCCTTCATGGACCCTCCTTACCTGAACATCTGGTTCCTTCTCTTCTGCCGCATGTGCATCTACCTGAACAGTGCCATCAACCCCATCATCTACAACCTCATGTCACAGAAATTCAGGGCTGCCTTTAGGAAGCTTTGCAAGTGTGAAGGGAAGGCCTCCGAGAACCCCGCACCGTATACTGCCCCGGTGTACTACAGCGTTATGAAGGACTGTTCTCATGACAGCTCTGATCACATCACTGAACAAGAAGATCTGAACAGTGTCCCTGGTCCTGTGAAGAAGAATAAGCCTGTCAAATGAATCCGGGGACACTGAAACAATGCAGGCAGTGGAGCAATGTGGCTGTATGCACCACGTTGGGAAAGAGCCAACAGAAATTGCTTTGGCATTACAGCAAGCTTATTTTAATACCTCTCCAGGGCATTTAAGAAAACAGATTCTTAGAAGCAAATTAATTTGCTTTTCCTTAATGCTAATTTATTCTTGTTTGGTGAAGTGTTAGGCACAGGTCAATGTTTAGCATCTTTAAAGAAGCTGTAGTTAAATATAGCAGCGCAACGCTATTCCATGTCATGTGCAAGTGCAACTGTGTGTTGAGTTGGTGAGAATATTGAAAGGAAATCCAGGAAGAGAAGGGCATTCAAGGGAAAAAACAACAACTCTTTCTGCTGGGCCAGTTTTCTTATAGGCTGAGATTCATCTACCCAAATTTACATGCCTAGAATACAGACATCCCAGGTGAGCTGCTCCTCTGGAGTCCTTTTAGAGTCAATGGGCACAATCAGGTGCTTCCTGGAAGTGCCTCCTGTCGTCTCAGCACAGTTCTCTGAGGAACATGCATTCCTACTGAGGAGATGTGACTATTTCTGTCCATTGACTGTGAAGGGACTCTCTCAGGTGGAGACTCCTGTGTTAGGAATGACTGAAGTTGGGTGTCATGGACCTCACCCCACGCTTCTGAAAATATCACAGCATTGGTAGCGCATCAATCCAAGATCCAGACCAGTTGGATTTGTTACAGAAAAATATAAAAACTAATTGTGAGTGTCGCCTGCGGTAATAGTAATACTTCCAACATAGTGGTCTAGGATTCTTTTGAATAATTTTACCTTTTCTGTCCCAGTTCCTCTAGTTGTTTCACCTGGATGCTGTGCCCTTGCTTGCCCTGTGTCCTGTAAGGTACTTTTGTGAAAATCCATCAAGTGCTTTGTGGTAAGTGACACAGTGTCTGTAAGACATTAACAATACTCACTGCTGCTATCATCTAATGAGGAAAGTGGATATTCATAACCTGAGGCATCCAAGAAACCCGCCTAAGGGCACTTGCCCCAAACTCACGAGAGACTATCTGGACTCGGAGTAAAATGTAGATGATTACCCATGAGCCAGATGCTGAGGCTCTTGCCAAATGAAGCAAGTGTCAGCCACCAGGAACCCTGTAGTGACTGTAAAAAAATTGTTTGAACAGCCAATTCAGCCTCACTCTTCAACACAGTTTTTCACCAAACCATGGTGTTAGAATTTTACATACATTTTGAGAAATATCTGTGTGATATTTTTAAGAGCGCAAGATATTAGGTAACCTTTCTGTATCTATGAGAAATGACTTTCCAGGGTGAGTGAGGATGAGAACTCACCTCCCATTGATGACAGAGGCTGTCCAGAATATAATTTTGTTGCAGGGTAGCTTTACATATATTATTATTATATTGTGAGTTATTACACTGTCTATTCCGTGCCCCCCCCCAAATAACCGAAGGATAAGGAAAGAGAAAATAGTTTTTTTGCAGTTGTTTTAAATTGTGTGTGTTTAGCATTTAAAGATTTGTGCCAGTTTTGTGCGCTTTTTTTGTGTATATTGGGAATTCAGGGACAAAGTTCATCCTTATTGTTGTTAAGGTAGGTCTGCACAGAGATTTGGGATTTGCTTCTTGAAGAAACTGTGGGTTTGCTACAATGTGAGAAAATTGTCCCGCTTAGAAAAAGAAACTAGGAAATGAAACAATTTGCTTGCAACAATCATTTCTCTGGCAAGATTCTTTTCCCCTAAGAACAGCTCTTTCCATAGCAGCTTAGAATTAGCCGTTGATAAAAGCATCTGCAAACAAACCATAGCAGTACAGACAAAGGTGTCTTGACATAACTCACAGGGGAGATGTAGGAGGAGGAAGGGCAGCCTGAAGGTGGCTGCTGGTTCTCTGGACATGGCAAAATGCAAAGCTGAGGTTTGGATGTCAGCTTTGATGTGACTTGGGTTGCAGCTAATAGAAACAACTTATTGCATAGCCCAGAGCTAAGCTGAGCTCTTGTGCTAATGAGTCCTTCCAGTGCGTCAGAGTTATCTCCTCAAAACACAACAGCTTCTCCCCCTTAAGCCACTCCTGCCTAGCCAGCACAGGAATTAATTTTCTTCATCTTCACAGCTGACTGTGGCTCACAGCTCCCTGGGACATGGGCCCCTGGGCTCACAGGCACCTTTGGGTGCACACACACCATAGCCAGCCCCAACAGCCAGAGACATACAGCAAGCAGCACCCCATCCTCTCTTCTCCCTGTCCCTGCTCTCCAGACAACTGATCTGTTCAGCTGTATGTGAACTAGGGATGGCAAGGAAGGAAGAGGGGAACAAATTAGCCTTTCTCAGCAGTGCACTAAATTGGTAACACCTTGTAAGCGTGGTGAGGTTGGAGAGGAGGAAGAGTCATGACTGGGACTCGCCAACCCCACACTATTTGCTTTGGTACATTAACCAGATCACAGCAGCCAAACAAACCCCAGCTGCCCTCAGTGCTGCAGGGCTGAGGAGGATGGCACCTCCTAGGTCATCAAGCACAGGAAGCATCTCCTCAGGGACAGGCTGTCCCACATGTCCAGCCCTTCACCCTGTGGCTGCAGGTGTAGGAAAGGCAGGAAAAACAGTTTCACCCTGAGCCACATTGGAAGAGGATTTACCATCCAAATTTGGGAGCCCATCTGCATCCTGACCTAAGGTATTTTTCAAGCATGGTTTGTGCCACTTGAGAAATGGCCTCCATCTCTGCAAACCTAAGAAACAGCTCAACTCTGAAGCACCTCCAGCAGGATCTTTTCTGTCTCCCTATCATATTTCCCATCTTTACTGCTCCCCTTCGGGTTTTATTTTACCCCAGGCAGAAACAGACATCCTAAAAGCACTATTCGCTTAATTAAACTTCAGCACCAACCCAACAGTTAATTGATGGTTCTGAAAGGTTTGTCCAATATACTTGGGATTCAATTAAAATCCAGTTCCCTTCTCCCCTTTCTGCCCTTATCTGCCAAGTACTGCATGACTCTCTAATATTTTTTGAAAGTAATTGGCAGATGAATCTCCTGAGTACCATGAGATCTCCAGTAAATGCACCAGAGCATTAAACTCTGTAGATAAGGAATGAGTTCCTGCTCCTTCTCCCTGCGTTTATTCTGACACGGTAGGAGGAGTTGAGAGAGCTCTAGGTGGAAGTGGAGGCGGAAGGTCAGCACTCAGCTTGCTAAGGAGATGCTGGTTGAGAGGACAGGCAGCTGCACGCTGCTAGGAAATAAATCACCAGCAGAAAGGAATTAAAAGAAGTAACTCATCACTGTAACTTCCTCTGGATATCCTGAATCTGAATAAAAACCTCCTTATAAGAATTCAAAGAGTTCCCTTCAAGCTTGAGACTGGATTACCTTATACCCTGCAACACCTCAGACCACTCATGAAGTCTGAAGCTGTATTTTACCTTCAGCATTTATTTAATCTCAACAGCATGACCTTAGGCTGCAGATTTATAAATATGCCACCACACAGAGAATCTATTACTCCCACATAATTTATCATATTTAAGCTGCTCCTAAATTTGATCTAATCTGTTAGTTTCTTAATTAAAGCTAATTATTTCTAAACTCTACACTTCAAGTGCTTTTTCACCTGGTAAAATGGCATCTGATTTCTTCAATTACAAGCAAACAAGTGCCTTGAAAGGAGAGGAGGGACCTTGCACTCTGCAGAGCCCTAGGAAAGGGGATGAATTTGTGAGCAATACAGAGAAGGAGATGAAGGAGACAGGGACTTGGGGAAGAGCTAATGGGAGGGGGATGAGTGAAGTTTATGGGTATGGAGAAACATGGTTTGGCTAAAGTACACAGCATTCATTAGAGACTTCCAGTGTAGGAGACACCACATCCAGCATGTTTACCTGAATGTGGTTGGTCCCGATGCAGAGTTGGTGACAGAGGCAACAGTGTAATTGCAGCTATGGAGTGCATGGAGGTGTCCTCATCAATGACTGTTTACTCCTGCAAAACACAGAAGTTTAAAATATTTACCAAAATCATGAGTTCAACCCACAGTTAGTTTGTCTTCTTACCTTGTCTCTGGATTTGGGTGCTGGAAAAAGTGCTTTGGGAGGGGGTAAGTAGGCAGTCACACCAGCCTGGGCTGGAAGAGAGCATGGCTGGGCTGATGGCTCTTTAGGAAAGCATGTCCTCTGCAATCCTGGTCATGCCTACCCCCAGGTTCACATTAAAGAGTGATCCAAAAGACACCAGCAGTTTCATAAAAAAGGGATGAAATGTCCATGAGGGCATCCAGCATCTCCCTACAACCCGAGCAGGTTGTTAGAGCTTGGGTTCCGCTCTGTGATACAACCTGCAAAGAGCACATTACTAAAATTAAAATAATGCTTTTTAAATTAGTGATACTCAGGTCACCAAAAAGGGTGCTGAGCAACTGCTTAAATTTTTCAGGGACACAAGAGATGGTGTTAGAGGATGAATTAGATACAGGCCCTTTTCACTCTGGTGTGGCCCCTAGCTGCTTCTTTGAACGAATTACAACTAATTAAAACCAAGCAGGCTGCAATCAAGGAGCTGCTAATAAAGCCTGGGGGATAATGCTATAGCAATATTAATATAATCATTCAGCAGTTATTTGTTTATTTTGCAATCTGTGTTTCCTAAGGCCTCCAGAGGGTTCTTAGGCCAGCGCTGCCCCCCAGGATCTGCTTCGTCTCTTTGCTTGCTCCGAGGTTGCTCCTCAGCACTCTTCAAACTAAGGCACCCATGTCAGGGAGCACGCTGTGAGGCACAGCAGATCAAAGCTTGCCACAGAATGACTTTAGTTTATTAAAATACACACAATTTAGCAGTTAACCAACCCTGCACATCTCTGCCCTGCCCGGGTTTAGATGCAGACCCTAATTGGAGCGCATCGATGGCATTGCCCGTGCCCCAAATAAGGGGACCTTTCCCTGCTATTGCCTGAGGAAGGGAATATGACTGCAATGCCACAGGTTCCCTGTACTACACATGATGGGCAGAAGAATTAAGGGCAATCTGTGTTTTATCATCGCTGAATTTTCTTTAATAATCATCTTGTGATTACTGGTCTGAGTGTGCTGTTTCTATAGACACAGGGGATGCTGCAAGTGCATTAGTGGCCACTCGCTGCTCCTCCAACAGGGAATAACTGAAGCCACAAGCTGGGGAGCCTTTAAAATCTTTCCTCTCTCCAGGCCCTGGTGTTAATATACTTTTGAGATGGTCAGTGAGGGCCCACTGTGCTGGCTGGTCCTCTCTGTCCTTGCAGGCACAGCATGGGTGGCTGGTCAGAAGAAATAAGAGAAAAGCAACTTTTTCCATCCATGCAGCACCAGCATTTCTGGCAGAAGAGGACAGGAGCAGGTGGCCACCATGGGCCCCCTTGGTGCTGGTCCAGAGCTGGGCATGGTGCACCCTTAGCTTGGCTAGGTGGCAGGGGAAAGCCAGCACTCTCAGAGCCAGGGCTGGGAGGGTAAGCAATATTTTGCTGGAACAGTGGCTATTTCCTAATGCTCCTGAGGTCTTGCTTCAGCTTCCTCCAGGAAGGGTCCCAGAGTGAGGGTGGCAGCATGGGGCCAGCCCAGTTCCCAGCTCCCAGGCCAGAAAGGATCACAGTAACCCCTCTGTGCTTCCCAGCACCTACTTGCTGCTGGGTCCACCTTGGCTCTTGCTCTGGCTTTTCCTCTCACATGAAGATGAAGAGAAGAGGTTGCTTCTAAGAGCCTGGATACCCTGCAAGGACGGTGGAGGGCAGCTCAGCAATCCCCAGGATGCCTGGGCAGGTCACGCTCAAAGGACACTGGGGCTCAGATTGCACCTTCCCTCTCACTGGTGGAGCAAAGGCTACTGCCCTTCAGTCACAGGATTAGGTTAGGGCCTTTATCCTGCTTCTCACATACCGGACATCTCCCTGCCTGCACCCAGGGATGCTTGACTGGGAGCAATGTGGGGGATGTCACCCCTGAAACCAGCAGTTCCCAAGGCAAAGACACAGAACTGCTCCCCCTACCCTTGCGGAAGGGCTGGCTTTGCATTTGATCATTACTAATATTTCTGAAGCAATACGTCATTGTTTTAGCAGCAGACCCACCTCCCTCCCTGTTACTCTGCCACACACCAGCCAAAGATCTGCTCCATTCATCGGCCTAAGATTTATGAGGTGCAAAGGGCTCCAGTTACACCACTGCACCCAGCCTCCTCCTAGAAACTGGATGAATGAGATGCTGCTGGTTTCTCCCATACCAGAAGCAAAATAAACTCAGGGGAGGGGAAAGCTATCACTTCACTGAACTCAGCCCCTTAAGTCTCTGTCAGAACATGAACTCTTCCATCATGAGACCCCTTGTGTCCCACAGAAGCTGGCCGAGCCCCCAGTGTTCACGGAGGATGAGCCTGTGTCCCACCAGCCCCTCTCCACAGTCTGGCTTTGTTCATGTGAGATACTCCAGAAATAGAAAAGAGATTGAAGGTTTTGGCTACTCTGGATTCCTCGACCCCCAAGCCCTACTGCCCCTGGCTGGTGCTGGGCTCTGCTCTCCCATCCTCCCTCATAAATCACTCTTCCCCTGGCTGCCATTCCCCTGTCCCTTGTGCCTGGCTTTCCACTCACTTTGGCCCTTTCATGGGGCTGAGTGAGAAGGCAGCCAATGGTGGAGGAGAATTCTTCCTCTTCAAACCCAGGAGGACTGTGGCTCTGGAGGAGTAGGCGGCAATGCACAGCTTGGAAGAAACTTGGCCGCAGCCCTGGGGTCAGGAGGCAGCGAAGGGGCCCATCAGCATCACCATCTGCATCACCTGGGGTAGGCTTTGAGTCAGTGAGCTGCCTTTCCTCCTAGCCCCAGGAAACCTCTGGTAGAGGTCAGCACAGTGGTAGCACACAGAGTATGCTTGAGGGTAGCACACAGAGCTTGCTCAGAAAGCTGGAGCTATCCTCAAACATCTGGCACCAAACTTTCAAGACGCAGTAAATGGAAACAGTTCTCTTTGCAAAAGAACTCCCCTATCAACAAAAAACAAAAGCTGATTTTTAAATAGCAAAAACCCATTCAGATACCACCAAGCAAATTCTGTACCACGTGCTGATGAGCTCTCCTGTAAGACTGGAATGAGTGGGTCAACCCCAAAAGAAACTTGGGGATTGTCCCGTAAATATCCACGTGGATACAGTGAGCAGATAACTGTTTATTATTGCACGTAATCCAGCAGAACAACCGACAGAAAACTCTGGACAGTAGTAGTACACAGATCGTAGTAAACAGCTTGCAAAATCTGTGATGAAGGTATTTTTGTGTGAAGAGTGAAATGTATCTGCATCTTTGTAAGACCGGAAAAGTATAACACAATATCCTAGTCAGTTTTGAAAGCATGCAGTTTGAGGTAAATCTGTTATTTTGCATCTAAGAAAATGAAATCCCTAAGGGGCTATATATATATGTAAATATATCCATATCTCAGGGCAATATGGGTATATTTATATGTCACATAAAAGCAAATCTACCTACTTTTCTCAGAAGGTTACTAGGAGGAAAGCACATTACTGAGTGCATATCACATGCATAAAAAAATTGAAGCGGGGGGGTGGGGGTGGGGGGGTGGCCCAGGAATTACCTCAGCACAGTTGAAAAAGATCCATTTTTGTGCTTAGTGACAAATAAAAGTCCCTCAGGTCTCTCAATGGAAATTGTCTTGGTGAATAATAAAAGCAGTTGGCATATTGAAACTGCAGAGCTGGCAAGCGAATACCAGAAAACGGAGATAAAGTATCAAAGGCAGCAGAGCCTGGGGTTTGCAATACATTTATAATTAAGAAAAAAAAAAAGAAGCAAATTGCTACTAAGCTATGCTCTGTGGAAGTGTAGATGATGCTGCACAGCTTTCTCAGGACTGATACAGCCACATGGCTTTTAGAAAGGGATCACATTCACTTCTCCCACAGTTAACACCACAAATTTGCTACTGTGGCAACGTTCCTGAGCTGAATAAGGTTAAAAAATAAACTTGGTTCACAATGAGAAGTACTGGGTTACTCTCACTCTCTTATGCCATAATTAGAGCAGATAAATTAGGCAAGTTTTGCCCTATGTCTCCAGTCAGTGTAAAAACCCTGCCTGTCTGCCACCCTGGCTCTGAAATCCTTCCAGATTGACCTTTAGAGCAGACTGGGCATCTGGTTTTTTTTCCCTTAACCACTATTTCCCCATTCTTTCCAGTCCCTTAGGTTTTCCCACCCAGTCCTGTGCTGTGGGACTTCGGGATACATAGACATGCACAACCAACTATAAATAACATTTCCAATTATCTTAAAAAGGGATAGAAAATACACACTGCTCTTAAAAGGAGGAAGAAACATGTCCAAGCACTCAGCCTCACATTAAACTGTAACTTCATCTGTGCCGACTTTCTAAGCTCACACTGCTAAGGATCAGAGCAGATCATGGTAGAAACATCTCCTTCCAAAGGTCACTCTCTGTCACAGCTTCGGGAAGAATGGGTGCAAACTGCTCAGGCCTCTAAGCCTCACACCTAAGAACAACAGCTAGAATTGCCTCTCTGTACTCTACCACTGCTGAAAGTCTGGCTGTTGTGTATTTTTGAGCCTAAGACCCAAATACACTGGAGGGGATAAAGTCTCTGCACCTTTTTCCTTCTGGGAATAACGTAACTTCTCCCATGACAGCCACCCTGAATCCTCTGGCTGGAAAGTCTGTTTGCTCTGTGGCAATAAAAGAACACGGGAGCCCCCCTGCAGCCCAGTGCACCAAGGGGACGAACCTGTGGGTTACACGGAGGTATTTTTCCATAAGTACTTCCTTTTTGTTGTAACTCATACTATTTTTATGGAAAAAAAAAGGGATAAAGGGACAAATTCAGTACACCCATTTCCTTTCCTGTTATAGCGGGATGACTACTGTACAGAGCATTGTTGGTGGCAGGAGAGCATTCGGACGTTACCCGGTCCCTAAATGGGCACCATCTTCACCCACAGCATCCCCCGCACGCACAAACAGCCTCAGATCAGTCAGTGCCTCACATCCCGCCCCACAGCCCCACAGCCCGTTTGTGGTGCTTTAGCAGGCATGAGCAGGACTCTGGTTACACTTCAAAGACCCAAGTTCAACTTGCTCCTCCTCTCAGTTCTCCACACGTGGAAAATGACTCCAGGCGATGGGGAAGGACGGTTTTTTTTTTCATCCCTTTGGATGACTTCCAAGTATGGAGGGTGATGTTGTCCACCTCTAGCTGTGGTGTGGCTCTCATGAGTCATTTTGGTTGCTGTGTATTGCTTCATCTCCACACCATGGATGATGCTCTTTGGGAAATCTCTGACACTGAGTCAACCAAAGGAGTTACAAAACACATCAGTCTGCACGCAGGAGACCTTCTCACTCGTTTTCCTACAGCTACAGATAAATCCCTCATCCCTGGCATTACAGGACAGTTGATGGCTTTGGTGAGAACAGTTTAAGGCAACTGCTATTTAATACAAAGAAGAGAAGGAGGCTGAATTGCAGAAACCCTGGCTTTTCCTTGGTCGATTGCAGAGGCCAGCCACAGCCTGGGAGCAGGGAGACTGATTTTCAGGCACTTTTGTTTAAGGTTGATGTTTGCAGTGCAACCTTGGGATCTCAAGTTCTCCTCTTAGGTGTTTCCAGGTGGCTGAAATTTAAGCCCCGCCAAGGTCTGTGGTCTCCATCAGCAGCAACGCCTGTCCCAGACACAGATGAACAGGAGAGTCAAGGGGGAGGAAAAAACATGATTAACATGTAATTGCAGCTGTCCGCAAGGCTTTCAACTGTGCAGAATGCATAGGGACTAGTAAGACCACAGAAAGCAGTGCCCAGTGAAGCATTTTTATCCCTGAGGAGGCCCCAGGAAGGCAGCCTCATACCCTCATGGGTGCTTGGGAGGTGCCTCTTGAGAAAGACCAACTTGAGGCTCACGGGTCAGCATCAGCCTTGTGGGTTGTTCCTTTTTCAATATTTCAGCCTAAGGCAACAGAAATCTTGTGCAAATTCATGATGTGTTTCTGCATACAGGAACCTCACAGGCACATGCAACCTCACAAGATTTCATTGCCACCAAATCCAAACCTTCATCCCAATTCAAGTAGACCTAAATGAGCTTCAGTCTAACCTTCAGTTAGATACACATCTCAGCTCATATTTGCATTTAATAAGACAGCTAGATAACAACAGCTCCAGAACTAGTGCAGGTGCAACTAGAACTGCAAAATTCAGTTTCACATTCTCTTTGCGTACCTGCCTCCTGCTGGACTAAAGTGCCATGAAATATTGCAATGCACAAGTCACCTGGCTGTGGCAGACGCAGAACAGCAAACAGAAAGTGCTTCTTGCACAAAACAAATTTCCAATTTAACATCACAATTTCTTGCACTGCTAGTCTCACTCCATGAGTCATGTCCATCCAGCTGGGAAACTATATAGTAGGAATGTATCTAATAAACGCAGTTAAATTTTTTAACTTTGAGGAAATTATTTTATGGAAAGAGTCAAGAGCTTTCCACTGAAATTAGTCCACAAACACTGCTGGAATGGACAAGGAGTAACTGAGAATCTGGACACTCAATGTGAGGCAATTTCATCTACTTCATAAATGCCTGTGCCTTTCCATCACCAGGGCATCTATCAGTGAATTAGTTGCATTGGAAATAAAGCCACTCAACCCTTATCCGTCCACAGTGGAGTCTACAAACTGAGGACAAAATCTCATTCCTCTTCTTACCTTGTCCGAGGGGAACATCATGTCAAAAAATGTACAAACAGGATGGCCAGACCAATGTTCAATAAGATGACCATGCAGATCACAATTGTGTTAGGTCCCTGAAGGAAAAATCCAAAACAGAGTATTATACACCACAATTGCAGGTGAGGAGACAGATGCAGCTTGATTCTACTATTCAAAATCACTGAATTCATCCCCTCCCAATGCACATAAATCTGACACTTAACAACCAGCCTGAATTTCCAAATAGTTGAGTATCTAATGGATACCTCTATTCCTATTTCTCCCCTGCAGACTTCTGCTAAGGAAGCTAAATCAGGTTTCTTCTGAAGCTAAAGCAGATTAAAGAAGATCCTGACCACAGGTACTCAAACTCAAACCTATGTCAAGTTGCATCTCCCAACTCCTTTCTCTACCTATAGCACCCACATTTGTAAAGTCAACATTTTTTAAGATGAACAAATGTATCTGTATGAGACTGCTCTAATTTCAGATCAAAACAGTTCCAAGCGGTGCTTTTCTGTAGATGTATTGGTACTATTTATGTCCAAAGGACTGCAAGACGAGAAGCAATGGGCTAATAAAATGTCTGCTTTTACAGCTCTGTTTGCTAACAGCAAAATTGAACTATATTTTAAACCCGGGAAAACAGCTAGTGATTTGATGCCAAATTTCAGCTCATGAGGTGCCTCAGCTGCAAAAGAGTAAAAGTAGCAGGTAAAAGTGAAAACCTTCTGTTCCCTGTCCTACATTTTCCCCCCGGCTTTCTAGATCCATGTTGGCTGCTAAGAGGGTAAGGAAGAAAGGGGAGAAAAGTGCAAGAGATAATCAAATAAAGCCTTCTTTCCTCAGAATTTGAAATAGGGATGTGTCTGAAAGCATCCCAGTGCAGAGAGGCGGTTAACACAGCAGGGTTATGAATGCCAGTTGGGGTAGGAGGGACTGGAAAAGTGGTAGGAGAGGGGAAAATAAAGTCCCTCCTCCAGCAAGCTTTGTGATCCTGAAAAGAGCAGCAAGGCCATGGGCTCTGCATCCCTCTGGGCCCTTTCTGACTTCTTGGGGAAGAATACACTGAAAAAGCAAAGCCGGCTCCCAGAGGTGCCTCCCGGGCTGCCCCACATCACCTCTTCAAACTCCTCTGCCTCCTTCACGGCTGCCACCGGGCCTTGGCTCCGCTTGGCCCCCGCCTTGGGCTCCATCCGCCCCGGCCCCCTGGCCTCAGTTTTCCTGTTGGCAGCGGGCTCGGCCCGCCCCACCGCCCTGTGCTCGGGGCTCGGACGCTGCTTCGCCTCCTTGGGCTGGGGCGTCTCTGCCTTCGCCTCCACCTTGGCCACCGGTTTCTCCTCCCGCTCCTGCGCCGGGGCAGGGGTGCTGCCCCGCGGCTCCGGGGAGGGCGGCTCGGGCTCGGGGAGCAGCTCCTCCTCATAGTCCGCAGCAGGGAGGACCGGGGAGGTCCGGACGGCGTAGCTGTGGTAGCCCTTGACGAGCTCGACGTCGGGCTCCTGCGCCATCCTCTGCAGGGGCCCGATCTCCATCTGCTCGGCAGGACGGGCCCAGCCCCGCGAGGCTGGACGGCTCTCGGCCTCGGTGGGCGCGGGACTCCCACCGCCCGCTCGGCTGCCCGCCTCGGACCAGCTGCCGGGACGGAGGGCGCCGTCCTGGCGTGGGGCAGCCTTGGCGCGCTTGGCCTCGGGCGGGGTGGCCGCAGGGCTGGGCGCCGGGCTGGTGCGTTGGCGCCCCTCGTCCTGCTCGTGGAGCTGGGGGCTCTCGGGCGGCGTAGGGGCTGGCGGGGCGCCCTCAGGACGTGGCGCCTCTTCTTCCATGTTGACCGCATGCTCCGCGTTCTCCATGATCTCCTGTAGCAGCTTCCGCTTCTGGTACTCGGGACCTACGGAGAGAGAGGGTGATGCTAGGAGATGCCATCTTTGATAACCACGTCCCCAGCCCCCATGGGTTCGAGGCCAACTGCAAGAGGGTCAGAGTTTGAGTCACTGGGACTGGAAGAGCAGCTGCTCCCAAACCAGAGCCTCTTTCCAGAAGGAATTTCCCCCAAGAAATCTCAAGGGTCTGAGCCCCACTGTGGGCCGTCCAGCTGGGAAGAGCCAAGGGAGCAGACAGGGTGCTCCAGATGAGGGTAAATAAATAGTAAGAATCTGCAGCACAGCTTTCTGTGGTCACACAGATTGCTTAACTTGACACTAAAGAGGATCCAACTCCCATACAAGTTTGTTTTGTTTTTTAACGGCTGGGAAACTCATCAATGTGGTTTCTTTTGTGTCTAATAGCATAGCAACTTCACAAGTGAGAAAGGGGGCACCCTGTCTCCTCAGGAATGGCGAGTATCTCCATGCGATCTACCTGTCACCCCTCCTGAGGGGAAGACCACAGTTCTCATACATGGAGTGGGGCTGGCGGTTTCATAGTCCTCCTCTCTGCACTGAATCCCACACTGGCAGCAAAACCACCCAACACCATCACACAAGGGGACTTGGGGCTTCTTTGGCTTTCATTCTGGTCTCATCTCCCACGTGGACTTGTCAGCTCTTAGCAACATTGCCCTCACTTTAATTATTCACCTATCATTAAATCTTTATTTCTTGTTAACTGTAGGTCATGTCTGCAAATCTAGAGTGTGGGGAAGTCAGCTAGAGTCTGACAACAAAGTTATCTATTGTGCTGGGCAGCTGGCTGAGTGAAATCCACTACTCAGCCACTGGGAATATTGCTTGGAATAACAACCCTGCAGAGTGTTCTGCACACTGGGACCTGTGCTGGGACAGGAGTCCCTGAGAGCACCCACAGGCTCATAGGAGGTGAGAACAAGAGCGTGCTCCTTATAGACAGTGCAAGGTGGCAAATCAGCTTGTTGGGAAGCAAAGCGCCTGATGCTGAAAACAGCTTTGGGCTCATTCTGCTGATTCCAAGTGATGCTGAGGGGTGCAAATGCACGGCACTGGTTCTGCGCAAGGCCCTGAAGCCACACCGTCCCCAGCTGCCTCATGGTTCCTCCCTTTGTCTCCTCCATTACAAGGACTAATGCAGACTTGAGCCTGGTTGGGAAACTGGGATTGGTTCTCCTTTCCCTCTAATAAATCAATGGTGTGATTTGCACCCTGCTACACGCAGGCAATGTCTCTGCTCAGAGGGGGCAGTGGGGAGAGAGGACACAGATTTTAGCTGCTCTGCCCTGTCTGCACGCTCCTGTCAATCAGCAGGCGACCCATTCAGGGCCATTTATTTCTGGCTGCAAGTGGATTATTTGGAAGCCATTTCACCAGTTGTTCGGACTCCTCAAAACAGGCTGCCTGCAGCTCCAGGCTCCTTGCTCTCTCCTGCTATTTTCTTCTCCTTTTGAACAATTCAGAAAAACCCAATTGCCTGGAGGGCCCTGCACAATCCCGATCCTCCTCAGCCCCCCACCCCAACTTATCTCCCAGCACAACACTTCACCAGCGGTTCTGGCTTACATTGCTCTCCTCTAAGCTATTATGTTGATATCCTAAATGAAAACCACAACTAAATAGTTGCTAGAGAAGTGAGGCTTGCTAAGCAGGATTGCCCTGTGCCAAACACAGGGTTGTTGGGGGGGTGGGGGGAAATGCAGCTGCTGAACACTGCCAGGGTCTCCTGGCTGTGTGACCAGCAGCTCCAACTCCTAGTGAAATCCAAGGGTGGACTTCATCTGTTTGTTCGTGGACAGCGCAGCCATGCAAGAAGAGACATTTTGCCTTATTGTGCACTTAAGGAATTTAGAGATTTAAAAGAATCATAGAAGATGAATGCGCATCAGCAGCTTACAAGGCCATTGAGAGAGGCTAGGACCCAAGCAAAGCCCTATGTAAAGGCAGTGAGAGGATTCAGCATCCAAGGAGGCAAAAGTAGAGGCCAGGCTGCTTCAGGCATTTTGTAGAGACAGTTTCAATTGACTCATTCAATTGCCACAAGTGGAAAAAAACATTCTAGCGAGATGTCAAAAAACTCCCATCAGGAATTCCAGTTTCCTTTGACTCTGAGCTATAAATACTTCTGTGTGCAAGGGGTGAATGTGGAGCAGTGAGTGGCAGCTGGGGGGCTTATGTCAGGATCAAGCAATGTTCAGCTATTGTTAAATGAAGTGCCACACGCTGGCTTACACCCATGCCCAGGCACTGTGGTGTTTCCCCACTCAAATCCAACTCCAACGAGCCTCACTGGGCTGTGGGGAGGAAAAGGCAGCCGTCCAAACATGGCATCTCCCCAGCTGGTAGGTGCAGGGCAAGGTGGGAGTACAGGGAATTTAGACAAATCAGTCAGCACGACTCTTCCCCTGGCCAAGCGCCGAGTATGAGCCATTCCCTGTTTGCACTGCATGCCCTCTGTTGGGGGTGTAGTACTAGAGACTTGGAGGCACCAAAATCAGAGCAGCAGCAGAGTGGGAGTCAACATTTAGTCCCTATTCCAGTCCTGCTGCTGTGATGGTCCCTTGTGATCCTGTCTCAGCAGCTGTGGGGTGCTTGTTCCAGGTAACAAAGTTGGATAATAGAAAACCAGGATAGAAATGTAGGCACTTGGATCCTCATTTTCTGCTCTATTATTACCTTCCCTTTCTGGAAAGGAAAGCTTTTCAGGAAGAACAATTCTCTAGCTAGCTCAGTCTAGGGAAAGGTAATGGTATTCACAATGCTGCTTCTATTATTACACTTCCTATCTACTAATCCTTAGTACTTCGTCTGACAAAAGGAACCTCTCAAGTCTTTCCCCAGCTGAATAATCAGCAATGCTGCTAATAAATAAATGAGGAATCAGGGAAGTGATATTTTGCATTAGTAACTTTCTTATAGGATATTACAGCCCCTAATTAACTGAGTCTGATCGTGCCCTGGTGCAGTGTGGGGCCAGACAGGGTATGTGCTGTATGACAATGTGTAAAGCTGTTCCAAGAAAAAGACATGAGAATTATATCTACAGGAGCACTGTGAATAGATAAGGGTTCATTGCCTGCCCTACATGGTGCTGGAAAGGCTTCAGCACATGGAGAAACATAAGGGAAAGTTGAGAGTTGAGGCACTGTGGATGTCTCCTCTAGGCTATGGTAACATATTCCAGTTGGTAAAACAGTGGTGTAAGGAGAATAGGAAATCATCCAGTGCTGGGGGCTGACTGAACTTGGTGAAAAAGGATTCGGAATAGACAGAAGGACAACTCATGGAGTTATAAAGCAGGTGAAGCAGATTCCCCAAGGAAATTGCAAGATCCTTCTTAGGGAAGCCTCTGATCTTACCTGGTTGGTAGAAATCCGGAGAGAGTTCCCTGGCCATCATCCTGGCTATGCCCGATTCATTGTTAGCTGCCTGAGCTGCTTGCTCAGACCCTTCAGCCTTGGCTTTGGCATGAGCCGTCCTGCACAGAGAAGTGGGGACAACAGTGAGCACCACCTAAACCGAGATCAGCTCACCTCAAGCAGTGGACCCTGGCCAGCAACAAAATCGAATAAGTCCATTTGGCATAACACTGCACTCAAAGCCTGCCCACTCAACCCAGAAAGTCTGCATGTGAGAAGAAAAGACCAGATTATCAACAACTATGGGGCATAGATGCTTAAAGCTAAGGTGGGAAGTTGAACACAGCCACACAAGAAAATAGGGCAGGTGTATTTGCAAACGCAAGCCTATTCCCATGTGGTAGCAAGGCAGCAGGTGTTGCAGAATGGGCTTGCTGCTGCGCTGCAAAAACCCTGAAAATGTAGCTCAGGGGAATGCCTAAAGCATTGTCACAGGCATCTTTGGAGCACAAAGGGACAATAAGCAATGGCTGAACACCGCTGTGCTGTCACCAGCCCTGAGCCACTGCACCTCACCAGTGGCAGTGTGACCCTGCCCACCATGCTGGACACATTTTACTCCAAATATTCTTCCTGCAGCTCTCCAGCAAACAGCGCAGCTTGTCTGAGAGGCTCCTTTACTTGGGGCAGCCCAGAGGGCTGCTCTCACTGGTGCTAGGAAAGGCAGAGCTCTTCCCTCCTTGCAACTTGGCTCCCTGAGTCCTCTACACTCCTTCCCAGCAACATCCCCTCATTGCTCTGTAGGGCTATCAGTTATTTTGCTGGCCGGCTGTTGTATTCCTCACATGCCTTGCACTCAGTGCCCTGTGATCTTTACGCTAAAAGCAGGGCTGGCTTTATAGTCCAGCTGCTCACGGTCTAGGAAGGAGCTGACTTCAAACAGCAAAATTGTACCTTAAAAATTGGAAGGGTGAAGCACCATATATTCAGCTGCTTTGTTCCACCTGGTACATACAGAGCTGCTTTCCCCATGCTCCATCATGTTCACCAAGGCTCCCTGTATCTCCCTTGCTGCACGTAATGAAGAATGCACTGGCTGCACATGCAAACCCACATTTCTATGTGTGGACAGTTAGATAAGCAGTTAGCAGCCCTCAAACACCAATTCAGTGCAATTATAACCTTTAGTGTGGTCTTAATGGTATGTGACGAACCTTTTTCAGACTTGGTATCTGGTTATGCTTTAAGACAAAAAAAAAGAGGAAAGACGCAATTCTCATCCTCACAGTGAAAATGCTTCAGAGGAATTTTTAGAGAGTCATTCATGAAATCAGGATTAATTCTTTTGCATTGAACTGAGATGCAGCATGCAGACAGGACTGGCTTTAGCCTGAATACTCAACATGTGCAATGAAAATGTGATAGAAATGGGGTTTTTTTCAGATCCTTAGAAGGTAAACTATATATATATAATACACAGATACATACAGACACACCCCCCCTCCCCATTGTGAGTAGTTGTGGGGAAAGAACTAAACCCAGGGCATTAATCCCAACTGATACAGGCAAGAGTGTGATTTGACAGGGAGTCGAAAATGCTGTTCAGGGCCCTGTGATAGAGAAGAGGGTGCAGAGCTGCTGTGGCTCAGCCTGACTCTCCCTGGGATGACATCTCATTCTGCCGGAGCCATGATTCATCTCCTTGCCCACACTAACGCGTTATCTTCCTGCTTTCTCCACAGGCTGAGCTGCCTGGGACTGCGGTCATTTTTGGTCTTTCTATCCAAAATTTTTACAGCTCCTGAAAAACCCAGAGACAAGACAAGATGAGGCAGAAAACAGTAATTTTAAGCCGCTGCTCACAAGCATGAGGTCTGAGGCAGCTCTGAATAGAGAAAGCACCTCCTTTTTTGGTAGCATATAATCAGCGTGATTAATTCCACTATAATCTGGCAGAGGCCAAAGGGAATGTTTCTGTGCTTTCCCTGCCTGGAAGATCAGAGCAGGCTGGGTGCGCTGCACATGGGGCACACAGCCTGCCCGGCGCCAGCCCCAGGAAAAAGCTTGCAAAGTGAGGATCCAGCTTTTCACCCCAGCAGGATGTGCTCCAACGCCTGGCTTTGTTCTGCTGCTCTTGGAGGATGGGATTCACCAGACAGAGATAAAACCCTCCCTTTCAGCAGCTCACTGAGACAGGCAGAAGCTGTCCCAGCCACTTCCCAGCCAGACAACCAAGCCACCTGGCCTTAGCTTTCCTAAAGGTGACTTCCAAAAAGTAGTCTGGAAGTGGACTGGATGTGAGGTCTGTGTCCTCTGCTAGTAGCAACACAGCTGGATTCATGCTGATGTGTTCCCAAATGGGTGCATGCAGGTCGCAACACTCAGCTCTTTCCCCAGTGCAGGGGCCAAGGCAAGGGAACAGCCTGGGGGTATTGGAGTGGACAGGGCAGCTACCAGTTAGGTTTGCCTCCTGCTGGAGATTGCCTTTTCTCCAGAAAATCTGTTTGATGCTATGTGGCTGCTGTGTGGGTCTTGAGTCCTGCAATTCCTGCAGGCAAACAGATGGCGAGGCCAGGAAGACCCCAACCTGGGTTGCAGAGGCTGCAGCAGCAGTGCTGTGGGTGCTGAGGAGCTTGAACTGGCTGGGATGAGACATCTCTGCGGGTCAACAACGAACCATCCTGGGTACAGATGGGCATGAGGTCAGGGAGGCCGTGGCACAGCTCCTGAGCTCCACGCACAGAGCTGTGACAGCAAGCTGAGCGGCACGACTTTGGGTTTCCCCACTGCCCTGGGGATGAGAACTGCACAGAAGCTTCAACCAACTCCCTCACTTGGTGGGGCTACGCTCAACCTCTGCTCCTGTCCCCCTGCTTGCCAAGTCCTCCAGAAACAGTTGATGTAGAGGGACTGAGATCATCCCAGCTGCAGCTTCAAATCTGCTGCTCTCCCCTGGCCAGCAGCCTGGCTCCCAGCAGGGATGCTCATGCCCTGTGCTGGATCCCACCTTCGCAAAAGATTGCTTATTACAGCAGTAGCCAGGTGATGGATGGCTTATAGAGACACAGCAGGGTGGTTTAAACAAGTCTTCTCCAGCTCGCCCAGTTGTGTCACAGAGCATGAAGGGAAGGCACTGCTGCTTGCAGCTCTTCAAGGAGCTGTGCTGAGGTTTAGTAACACCCTTACAAAGCACAGCCTGGAGGAAAGGGCCCAGGCATAACAATAACATCTAACTTGCCTAGAGTATTTCTGAATTAATTATGTATCCATGGGGCTGGCAATGCAGAGAAGAACTTAGTCCTGGCTGCAAAGCAGGAGACAAATACCATCCATCCTGAGAGAGCTCAGCACATGCAACGGGCAGCACAAAAGCTTCTCCCTGCCCATGGCCCAGTGTCTGCTGGGTGCAGTGGTGGAAAAACAATCAACGCTGGAAGGCTTGAGGGAGGCAGGAAGGTGATCTTTGAACCTTAGACATTAAACATATAAGAGGAAAAATTTTTCAAAGGTTAAGATCTGCTCAAAACCCGTAATCAGCTTTTGCAAAAAGGAAAATGTTGGCTTTTCATTATATGCATATAAATTTGATGCTTTTCAGGCAGCACTTGAATCAGGGCCACACTTTTTTTATTTACTGCCGGTTGCCTTGTCAGCTCCCAGCCCTTCAGCAGAAAGCAGCCTGTGCAAAAACCAGCAGAGGCAAAGGTCTGGAGATGGAGGAAATTGAAACCCAAGGGGTTTGTAGCACCAAAATTCAAAAGCACTTTTTCAAAGCAGTGTTGGAAAACAAACCATGAACACTGAACACATCCAGCCAAGGGCAATAAAGACAAAGAGAGACCTTGATAAGCCAAAATTGCTGCTCCCTGTCCCAGGCAAGGCAGTACTGCCTGGGATGCGCGCTTCCCAGTTACACCCTCAGCCACTTCCCTGGGCAGCACTATTAAAAATAGCTGTGGTGAATTCCTTGCACAGAGGAGCAGCAGCCCCACATGGATCTGGGGATGGAGGTATGCGGGCAATGTCTGTAACCCTTGTCCCAGCCCTGCTGCACCTCAGCAGCTCTGCTGGGGTCACAGCAGCTGCGCCAGGGCTGCTGCGGGTAGGGAGGCTTCTTACCTTGGCTGGACGAGTGGAAGAGGGAGGGTTAAATGCATCTGCTGTTCTATGTGTTCCTCTGACAAGGTTCTAATGCTCTAATTGTTACTGTGCTAGCACAGGACAGACCACCACTCCTGTCCTTCCTGGCTGTCTCCCAGAAGCACTGCCCGAATCAACCCTCCAACTGCTACTAAAATCCCCTGTGGACACACGAGCCGCAGCTGAGCACCATGCTAACAGGTGAGACCCAAAGCCAAGCCACTATGCCTGTCTCTTTGGACAGTTTATGTGGTTTTGCACATCCACATTGGATTAGTCTGTAAATGAGACTGGAATTAGCAGAGATACTGCAAGTACCAGACAGGCCTCGGGTGCCTGCAGGTGCGGTGGTGACCTTGTGGCTAGAAATAGAGGAAGAGCTCAATTATGTACCCAAGCTATTGCATATTTGCTTACTAAGGGACAGACACACCTTTACACCACCCTCTTTCTTCTCCAGGGTATCTCTTCTCCCACTGATTCAGCAAAACCTGAGGAAGGACCAACTGAACACCTTTTTCTTGTCATTCTCAATATAATAAGCTGCCAAAAAAAGCTCATTAAGCAAATAAAATTAATCAGTCTCCTCTAGGAAGGAAGACTTCTGCGAAACTCTCCTGGAGACTGGGTTTCCACCCCCCAGCCAAATTCCTGCTCTGTTATCTAGCAAGAATTATTTTGTCCTTCTGAAGAACCTTAAGATAATTGTTTGTCTTGGCAGGGCTGTTTGCAGCAATCAGAAGGGGTCCAAGGAAAACTGCAGAAATGCTTTTGCTGATGGTAACATGGTCCCTTCTGTGTTCATATTGCGAAGGGAAAGGACACACAGACCTGACCAACACAGACACGCGAAAGGGGTTGGACTAGACGGCCTTTAAAGGTGTCTAACAACCCAAACCATTCTATAATTCTATGACTTGAGCAGGACAGATGCTTTCTGGCTTCTTTTTCCACACCATCTTTGAAATTGTGTCACCTCTATAGCTGGAGCATCCCTTTCTTCCTTCTTAGTCCTGATCCATCTCCTTTGTTCTTCTCCTGTCTCCATGTGCATGCAGATTCCCACAAAGCTCTACTACTCTCATTCACCTGTAACTAAGGGACTAAATATCCCTTTTCACTCCATCTCTTGTGCCACTTTCCCTGCCCATCCTGACCTTGCAAGGCGGCTCTGCCCTCCAGCCTCCCTTACCTTGCAGACAGCTGATAAGATGCCCTAGGCTTTTCACTCATGGTACCAGCACTTACACAGAAGTGGTGGCATTATATACATGCCCAAGCTACTTAACTGGATAAATAAGACCTTTTCTTCTTCCTTTCACAGAAAGGGCATGAACAGACTATCCAGCCAGGAGAAAAGCATCCTTTTCTGAGCAGGGATTTAGGAGCACAGGCCTGGCAGAGCTCCCTGCCACCTAACGAGCTCAGCAAGCATTAGCCTTTATGATTACTTGGTGGATTTTTAAAATACCGAAATGTTATCCTCAGCTCTAAATAGCTCAGAGCCACTTGCATCTTTCACCATAGGATACTTCCCCGCAGAACAGTTAAAGTGATATTAATCTTAGAGTAGACAGATCTGCAGCTGTCTTCAATAAGATGACAACCTATGCACCCCAGCCCTATGTATGGGAGATTTGCTCGATTCATCTTCACTGCTCTGATTGCCCCATGAGCCAGTTAGCACAGGAACCCGTGGGCTGAGATACGCCAGTGGGGTCGGCATGGACCGCAGCTGCTCTCCATTTCCCTGCAGCCCTTGGATGCTGTAAATGGAGCAGTGCAAGCCAGGGCTGGCTGGCTCGAAGGGTTGTTGGCCACCAGTCCAGCAGCAAGGTCCCAGCGTGCCACATCAGCCTCAGGCAAGCAGGACAGGCAGCTCCTTGCTCTGACAGAGCTCGTCCTGCCAGTACAGCCAGGCTGGGAGCAGCTTGTGTGAGCATCCACAGAGATATCTTTAGGGAAAAAAAGAGGACATTTGCAGCTGCCCACTGGACTCCCTCCTGGTTTTCAGGTCTGCTCTCCTTTCTGCTGCCCTAGGTGCAAATCAAGCAAAGCCTGCAGGAGCAAGTCTCCCGGAGCATCACAGCCTTGGGTCTATGCAATGATTTATTCCAGCTTCCACCACATCAAAGGAGCTCAGCTGATGCTCTGGGGACCCGTATTTAATTTAGTTGCCACAGCAAGATCGAAGCAGCTGGGTTATCCTACTGAGAAGTGCATCAAAATTATTTTACAGCGCACATGCAATCAGGGTCTTCCAGCCATTCATCTTCTTTATGCCTCTGCCTCCCTGCTTGTATCTGTACTGAGTGAGCAGGGGCTGCTCCTTGCCCTGCAGAGGGGAATGAATTCCCACTTCCAGGAAAACACCAGGGAGCTGACCCAGAAGCTCCTGTCCAGCCCTAAGTTCTGCTGAGTGGACACTATTCACTGTGTGGTTTACCTGACTGCCAGCCCCACTGACACTAAAATGGGTCATAAAGTATATGTTTTCCCTCTAAGACTGTTGTTGTTCTCCTGAAAAGTTCTGACAACTCCTAACTCATGTGTTTTTCAGATTTCAGCAATCCAAACCAAAACAGTGAGAATCTGGTTTGTGGGGTTTTTTTCCCAGTCAAAAAAGAAAAATAGGATTTTAATTTTTTTTAATTTTTTTTTAAGGAAATGAAAGCAGGCAGATTTCTTAAAATATTGCATTTGGTCAGAAACCAAATCTCTAATCAAAATTTACAGCAGAAACATTTTTCTCCCAGCCCCATAGGTTTCTTGAGTTGATATTCACAGATCTGAGGTCCATGCAGAACAAGAGAGGGAGCAGGGAGCTGTGAGGGCTGCAGCACTCGTGCTCTGTGCCTGCACCTAAGGCTGCTGCAGGCACCCGAGTGGATGGGACACCAGGTCCCTCCCGATACTCACTGAAGGCTCAGCAGGCTTTGCAGAATCAAAATGACAAAAAAATATGGTCTCAGAAAGCCAAAGAGTTCTGGCTTGGCACCAGAATAAGCTGAAAAAAATGCACCTCCTCAAGGAAGAGGGAGAACTTCGGTATCTCACGCTTTATATTTAAATTGGACATTTTACAGAAATATGTTTTTCTTTTTCAAGATAAGCCTATTTCACATTCCACTGAAATGACGATAACCCCTGAGCAAAGCCTGATTGAATCAGATGATTTTAAAGGCTGGTTCTCTGCCAGAAGATTTCAAGTATTCAGATGGGAGCCAAAGCCGTCCCACTCCACGCGGCAGCAGATCAATTGAAAGAGAAGCTACCATTTTCTACAGTAATTTTTGTAAATTAAAGTCACACTTAATTTTTGCCTTTCTGTGTTTGTAAGCTGTTGAGATAAGGATTTCCCACAAGGTCAGAATGAAGAGCCTATTAATTCCACTTTCCCTGCCTGGCCAGCTGAGTCACATCCATCCCTGGGGCTGAAGTCGTGCTATCCCGACTCTGCTCCTCTTGAGGGGATCCCTGCAAGCCACAGCCCCACTTGCTTCAACCCCAAAGACCCAGGAAGCTGTGGAGAAAGCAGTTTGCTACCCAGCAGATGCTTTCTCCTTGATGTTACTGAAAGTGTGTGCTCCCTCTTACCGTAATAGGGCATGAAATTGCTTCAGGAAATTCATGCGAGACGGGTGGAAAACAGATAAAACCGCGTGCACCCTCCTTTGGAGTCAAACGCATCTCAGCATAACAAGCACAGTGGGCCAAAACTGTGTTAGCGCTGGGGCTGCAGCCAACCTGGGCTGGGGATGAGGCCATTCCGGAAAAGGCTGAAAGAAAGGGGTGAAGGCATCATGCCATCGCTTGTTCCACGGCAGCAAACCCTGCAGCCACAGAACCCCAAATGTAATGGGATACATCAAGGGTATCCCATAGCTGGGACAGGTGTTTGATCCTGGTGCTAGACCCAAACCCTGGGGCTCATTGTCCCCAGAGCAAGGCAGAGCTCAGCATGGAAAGAGTGAATTAGAAGCAGAGGAAAGCTCAAGGGCCTTTAGGGTGGGACGAGGCAGCAGTTCAAAACAGGCAATACGGAGCTGAAGACTGCTGCTTTGGGACAGCAAACCTTGAAAAGACCAACTCAATCAAGCCTAAACCAGCCCTGTTCAATCCCAATCATGATCTGTAAAGACCAGGTTCTGGCTCTGGGATAGGAACTAGTTGTCTCCAAGACACAAATGAGACAAAGCCCCAAGTTCCCAGTCCAGGATGTGGTGAGGCTTGGATGGAAGTATTCCTCCTAATCAAACCACATGTGGTGACATCGCAACACGACAGCACAAGGCAGCTGGGGATGTTCTTGCTCCAAGAGCTTTGAGGGAAATCTGAGCTGAAGTGGTCCTGGCTGTGGTGGCACGGGCCAGGCAGGTTCGCCTTCACTGTCCCCACAGATGGTTATCCTGGACACTGACTTCAGTTGTGTTGATAAGCCATATGGAGGGAGAGGTCACACACACTCAGAGGCTGCAAGAGGAAAAGGTCTTCTTTGTTCATTCAGTGCCATGGGATGGGGAGAGCGCTTCTGGCACTAACATTGCAGAGAAAACAGGACAGTCCCAGCCCCTGGTGGGGAAATTGATGCCGACAACTGAGTTTCTATTAACCAAAAGTGAATTAAACACGATTATCCTTTTTAAAAACACGCTGAGCTCTGTGAGAAACTTCTTTGCTGGGAAAGTAGGACCAAGAAGCATCCCCTCACAACTGTCTTGCGGCACCAGTGTCCTGGCACCCAGCTATGGCAGGAGCCAGCAGCTGCCCTCATTTCTCCCCACCCATGCGCACGCTTGCTCTCTCCAAGTCCTGCCTGGGGAAGTGGCAAGATATTCATTCCCACCATGCAGGCTGTGAGGCAGCCAGAATACCTGTCCCCATAGCCAGAGACATCAAGGACCTGACCTTGGATCCGCCTGCACCTTGTTCAGCATAAGCCTCCCCCTGCACTCTGTAGGGAGTCTGCAAGGGGATTTTAATGAAGATGGGGCAGTCCTGTCCCCATTTTGACCTGCACCTACCTATCTTTTAAGCCTCCTGAGTCTTTAGCATCTTTGGCATATGATTCAACAGCTGCAGAAACGCTGCATTTCTCTCCCATGTCTCTCCCTGGCAGCTTCTACTCAGAGATGAACCCCAGCCAGTATCCCACCCAGGTCCAGGACAAACTCTACCCATCTCCTGCCAGCTGCTGCCTCCTCGTTACGCATTCTCCTACCACAGAGCAGTGTGCAATCCTGGAGCAATGAGACAATGAAGCTGGGACAGCAGAGGAGGATCAGCTGCTCTCCTGAGAGGGGAGTCTGCCTGGCAGGGATCACCTTCAACCACTGCTGCCCACTCTCGCAGGGTGGCCATGAGCATCCCACTCTCCAGTCTCAAACCTAAAGGTCTGGGAACACCCGTGCCTCTGGCTAAAAACCCAAGAAAAGCAGAAAGCAAAATATATTTTTAAAAAAATCTGAAAACTCTTTCAGAGCAAGCTCCAAGTCTGAGCACGGGGGTCCAACAGACCTGAAAATCCCAGGTGTGAACTTGCCTCGAGCAAGCTGAGCTGCATGGTTAGCCCCAGGATAGCCAAGGCCATCATGGACACTGGACCAGCCCAGCTCTACTCTGGACACACACCAAAGAGGTTCATTGAGAAGACATTGCCTCGGCTGCCCCCCTTCCCTGCCAGCAACACAAACAGATTGAGAGCCCTGGGGAGTGAGTGCAGGGTGGCTCACCAGGGCAGAGCTATGCCAAATAAAGCACCTTATCGGTGTAAACGCGCAGCCGAACTCCAGTGGCGTGGGCTGCCGCGAGCCTTGGCTCTCAGCTGTTGCGCTAGGGCAGCGCTGATAAAGCCCTGCTCTGCCTGCCCTTATTTAGTCAGGAGGCTCTGCTGACTCCAGTGATTTCAGGACGTCATTTGCACCATACACCCGCATTCCCCGAGGAGACGCTCGCTGCTGTCTGGCCACGCAGGCTGGAAACGCTGAGTGCAGGGAGACAGCGACAGCACTGCCGGGAATGTGGCTGGGCAGAGGAGGTTCGGAAAGTGATACAGGAGCCATCGAGCACTTGCGTTATTTGAGCAGAGAGCTAAGATGTGCCCCAAAGACACGGATACGGATGGAAAAACAGCTTCAGCTTCAAAACCAGGCAACAGCTCACTCAATGAAAGATGCCCATGTGTTGCTGCCAGGGAAGCTGCACCAATATGATTTCTGAGATCTCACACTCACTGCAGCTCTGCAGCGCTTTAACGCAGCTCAGGCTCGCTGTGATAAGTAAATTCTACATTAACAGAAAAGCCCAGCATTTCAGAAAGCAGTTAAGAAATTCTTACCTATCTATTCAAGCAGCAGTAGTGCAGGACCTCTATAGATATTACATTAAACCAAAAAATAAATAAAAATGTATTGTGCTCCCAAAACGATGTTGTACTTTCCAGGCATAAACCAGCCCAGCTGCATCAAGGACACAGAGTCAGCATCTGAAGACAAACAGGTGAAGCAGAGCAGCCATTATAGCCTCTATTGTTTTCCTATTGATCGTGGGACATCTGGCAGATATATCTGAGGCAGTGTTTACAGGACATATGCCCGTCCAATGATCTCAGAGTATGGCCAGACCCATGCCTTGCAGGATACATGGCCAAGTCCCTCCGTTGATTTTTGTCCAAGTCACTGGAAAGCACACCCACCTTCAGAGGCAAAACATGGCAGATGCTGTTGCAGTGAGATGGAGGTGAGATTTTCAGTTTTTACACTCATTTTGTCCCTTGAAAGTGCCAGTGAATAGGAAAACCTCTCTACGATCTACCCAGCCACTGATCACATCGCTTTCAAAACATTAAAGGTTCTCCCTGCAGCCAGTCCTCCCCTTCCTTTTGCTTCTTATTTCACTTTAGTCTGTTCTGAAGAGGAGGCTGAGGGGAGAC